>VYZW01000829.1:46556-76982 GCA_013401315.1 Balaeniceps rex | reverse complement strand
TTCTAAGCATCATTATTCCTCTTTGCAGAGCAATTATGAGCCACAGAACAGTGAAGTGACAAAAGACAGTACCTATGATTCTTCGTTTCACTCTGCTACCTATATTGGCATCTCCTTTATTTAATAGGAACCACTAACTTTGCAAACTGTTGGGGCCATTGCTTTCAAATCATGCTATTATAATTATAGTTGATTTTATGTGGTACACGTGTCAGATGAGGTGTTTACATCCTTTTCAGTCCCTCTTTTGTCTGCATATAACAAATATTTGTGTTGTAACAATATAACATAGCATGATTTTCATGCAACAGATATTTTAAGGTAACTTGTTAGTTTCTTAATCTTGTTTTGCATTTCGTAGCTCAACAAGGCATTCTGATTGAAAAAGGCGCTACAGACACAAAGCCCACGTTGTTGGGGCTTTGAGCTCATGGATGTTCCCATGACTCTGGTACATATTCGAGAGAAATCTAGCACTACAGACCAACAATACCAAAGCACCATCTTTGCATAAGTACGCAGTCTATAAACAATACCCCATAAAATAGGAAATAAATAACAGCATTTTTAATTTTTCCATGGTGTAGCATTGAAACCTACGTGTATAGATTTTTTTTTCGCCTAATTCCTGTCCTATGAGATGTACAGTCAGTCCTTTTCCACTTCACCTTTCAGACTCCCATTTCTTCTATTAATCTCTGCTACTCATCCAGAACTCAGTAAAAAAGTGTCTTAATTTTGCATGTCTCACTCACAGGGAGATGATCTGTCAGCACAATAATTTTGCATATTGGTCTATACTGATCTAGGGCCTCCACCATTTTTTCACAGTAACTTGCATATTGGTATTTTAAGTTTTAGATCAGTACACTGACCAGAGTTTAATTTTGGGGGCAGAGTTACTTCGCTAGCCAACCAATTTGTCTTGTCAAGACCTGCAAATGATAGAATATAGGAAGGTAGCACCTTTTCATTACAGGTTTGGTGGGGTTTTTTTGAATCTACATTTCCTTTCTGGAAAAGGAAGCACACGCTGCCTCAGCTAGTATGGCACCAGAAGCTTGATGCCTTCTTTTCTGAATTGACAGCTATCAGCCATTGTCCACGTAATTTTGTTAGTAAATGAACAGTCCATTAGAATGTATAATAGCTCTATAGACTTATTTTTTTGTACATGGTTCTTTGATATAATTTTATAGCAGTGACACTGAGAAGCCAAAAACTGGATACACAGTTTTCCCATTTTTCTGTCTTGAGACTCAGGAAGAGGACTGTCATCTCTCCCACATTGCCTGGTACAGTAACTTGATTGGAATTTCATCTCCAAGACACCATAACAATAGAAGTTTGGTACTCTACCAATATTTAAAATTCCCTTACAGTCATTGCTAATTTACTGATTCTTAGCTCTGCTGAATCAGCATCACTGAAAGCAATGTCTCCCCTTAATCACTGACAGAAAGCAGTGCCTCTGCAAGGGCAGAGTCAACAAAGAACAGGATTAGGGTAGACGGACAGTAGCTGTATCAAATCCTAAACAATCGTTTTAAAATTACCTAAAATCACTAACCTTTCACTTCTGGAGCATGAGGTTCAATTCTGTATTTAGCCATGCATGAAAATGAGTTCAGCAATCTTGGTTTAGCCTCCACAGAATCATTCATGTGATTTGCCATGATTGGCAGGTTTTGCTGTGGAGAAAGAGTGAATATGAATTAGAAAATAAAAGTGAGGTTTTGTCAGGTTGAGAAATCAAACATCAATAAATCTGAATGCCAGAATCACAGAGAGCAAATTCAGATCTGAAAGCTTGGACCATGCAACCCCCACATGGACAGAATAAAAAATGGAGTAGAAGGCAGGATCTACTGTAAGCACAATGTAGCAGTCATCAATGGCATGGTCACTGAAATGGTACTGCGAGTAGGATGGTTGCACACCAATGGGCTACTCCTGAACTCTACTCCTCAAAATGCATGCTGGCTTCTTATCCACAGGAGGTACTGTCAGTACTGCCCGCTCGAGTATAGCGGGCAGCTTTGTGTCTCAAACATGCCCTACATTTTGCGAAGGCCAGCAGCCCTGCTTCACCTGTCGCCGTGAATTCTGGCGTGCTGCTTAGAATCAAAAAGTTAACAGTCTGTTTCTAGACAGTGAGGAAGACCGCGAGTCCTTCTTTCCTGAACAATAAAGAAATAAAAATTAAAACCTATAAATACACGTGAGAGAGAAAAAATTAGAAAAGGATAAAAATAAGAGTGAGAGAGAAGTGAAGAATGTCAGCCCCTCATCTGTCATAATCCTCTTCTCGCTTGCTTTGGGTAACTAACTCTTAGCTCCAAACCCGAGCCTCCCGTATAAAATGAACCCAGGTGACAATCGCTGAACTACCTCAGTAAGGACAGCGGATGGTCTTTTGACTCAGGCTGTACGTACAACTGCTCTGTGATTGACTTATACCTTACGTATAATTTCTTTTTTTTTCTTCTTTGACAAATACTGAACTTTGCATAGTTAGAATTCTTTGAAAGTAACCATACAATAATGCACTGTCATTTCGAAGTTTAAATGGAACTGAAAAAGATGGTATCTTGTCTCTTGTGACCCAAATCAAGACACATGCCTGATGCGGATAGTTCTTATATTATACAAACTTTCAAGAAGGAACGACGTCCTTATATTTGTTTACACAACATGTGCCACAAAAGGATATGGATTCTGACTGAAGCCCTGGGCATTACTGTAGTATCAATCTGCAAAACTCACCTATATCTTTCACGCACTGCTCTGTCTAAAAAAAAGAGCCAAAGAGAAGAAAAAGAGAGAAACGCAAGAGGTTGATTAGTTTAACATAAATATTAGCTGCAACTCTTTCTGTAAGATTTAACTGGTTTACTTTAATAAAAGCAGTAATGCCATGCGTACAGCAGACATTAACAAAGGGGTTGTCTAAAGCACCCATCACCTCTGCAGCTCTTCAGATTATATTTATCACTCCACAGTCATCGTGTTATGTGGGGAACCCTGCAAATAAAACTAGCAAATCTAACCACCTTTGTTACTCAGCAAGGAAACCGCTGGTTTCCATCCAAAACTTTGCATGAAATCCTGTCAGATTCACAGCGTAATTCAACCTGTTGTATACTAACTTTAATGTACTGTTAAAGTAACTTCCTACCTTGCACAATGGTAGTCTACATTTAAATCTCTAATAAAGATATTCTGAGCTGTGACTTGTTGTAGAAAATTTTTCAGTTGTAGAAATTTTTTAATTATTCTTTTCCCTCCTCTTGTGTGGATGTGTCTTCTGCATCCAAGACTATAGAGTTAGGCTGGTGCTAGTGTATTTTTTCCTCTCTGGGTTCTCGGACAATGCGGTCTGCTTTTGGGAAGAGACAGTGCCACTACCACCAGGAGTGAAATGCCCTGTCGTACTTCTATGTTGTAGCTTAAAGACAGCCTTTTAGCCCACCTCTCATTTTCTCAATACTACTTCAAGAACTATCATTTAACAACAAAAAACAAACAAAGCAAAAGAATGACAGCAAAATCTAATTTAACCACCCTTTGGCTAAATCTACCACGAACATTAGAACCTAATCCACCATAGTCTTATTTAAAAATGGGTGGCTGAAAGGTGCCGTAGGATTTATAAAAAGAAAACAGATTGTCTCAGAGGCTGATGCCAAATAACTCATTGCCTGAGTTATCACTCTTCAATCAAAAAGTATATGAAGAAACTACATAAGTCATTTAGACAGCAATCACCATGGAGTTATGCTGGCCTCTCATGTCAGTGATGAAACAGCCAAATTCCCTGACAGCGGTGAGTTATTCCTTTTATCACTGGCAGAGCTGCCAAAAGAATCATCAAGGCTACAGGCATGGAAAACATGAGGCCTCTCCAAATTCGAGTGATAAAAATACAATTTTTATTTACCTTAATCTTTGTAATGTAAGTTTTGAAAAAAAATACAACAACATCAACCATAGTTAGGCAACAAAGTGATTAATTTAAATTCAGCATTTAATTCCTATAAGAAAGCTTTCTTCCAGACCATGATCTTCGGGATTCTGTTCCCACCTCCCTCTGCCCCCAATCTCTCTCATAACTAAACACGTATCTTTCAGCCCTGACAAAGCCAGTATAAAATATTGGGTGTTTTATTACAAATTGTAATTCAGTCGCTTTGGAGGTGGATTTTCTTTCTCTAGTTATAGTAATGACTTAGTATAGGAAGTTGATAATTTTTTGTTGCACTTTAACATTGCTAGAGAGGTCACATACTGGAAGCGAGGGTATAGGTGTTTAGAAATATTCCTCTGCCTGGCCTGATTGCCTTTAAAAATCCTAAAGAAAGTAAAAATATATTCATTCTCCTGCATAGTTTTAAATACTTGTTTTAAAAACCTAGCGTGTACTGAAGAAAAGCAAGTTTTGTGGGCCTGATTTCAATTTGAGCAGAATTTCAGTTAATAATGTTGCACACATAAACCCTCTTTTAACAGTCCATAATATTAAACTGAAGACAGGATTGCTACAGAATGCTGTTATTTTTTCTCCCTATTAAATCAGCATTACAGACTTTCAGCAGATGTCTCTAATAGACGTTGTTATGAAAAAAAAGTATTACATAAAATAAATTCAGACCATTTCTTCAGTATTACTTACTCCCACCATTAAGAGCAGAATTTCTCATGTATCTTCAAATTATTACATTTATGCCTAATGCAAACAAACAAAACCTCATCATCTCCAGACACTATAAACCTCTGTCAGCATCCATACGATTCCTATATTTAAAAAAAACTGTCACTGCTTCCATTTACAGTAACCCCCTATTTTTACAGGTTTAAAAGCTGGCCTTAAGAATGTGTTCTAGTAGAAAAGTTTCAGCCCATAAGCATTTTTTTTTAAGTTGGGAAAAACATCCATCTTCTTTTGCAGCCCTTGGGTGCCAAAGAGGTTTTGTAGTGTCAGGCATTTTTCTGAGCTTTCATAACTCAAAAATAATGCCAGTTTTGAGTTAATTTCTTGCAATGTATCAGCTAATAAATATGTACCTTTGCATTTTTACTGTTTGGGGAATGTTATTAAATATAATCATTTTTTCATGGCAAAACACCCACCACAAGTGATGTCTCTGGGTCAAACTGTCAATAAAACTTACATGCCTGAGATAAGTACATGAAGTCACACTTATGCTCCTGCCATAAAATAAGCCTTGTTGCTCTGATGTGAACATACAGTTCTTTATCTCCAACAATTAGGCTATTTATTCACCTCAGTAAATACAGATTTATGAGCTACAGATCTCCTCCCTTTCCCTCCCATCTGCACAGGTAATCTGACTATATATAAACTGGGAGATGTCTGAATACTCCTGAGTTCCTAGGTCTTGACCAAATCTTGTCTGCATATTGATATCAGCCTTCTCCCTCTACAGCCCCATTTCCACAGAAACCTAATGCATGATCAGATGGGAATAGCAGCACGTTCTTGGTCTGGTTAAGTAGGAGGCAGGATCTAGGACAACCTTAAGAAACATCCAGAGACACAATGGGCTTTGAAGTTAGGATTCTCTGGAGTAATTCTACTGGAAGCAATGAAGTTATTCTTACATTTTTTTTTATACATATAAAAATACATATTTTTAAACTGAGTAAATTAAAGTAGACTTTGGTCCATCAGCAGTACGTAATACTCTTTCTTACATATTTATTGTATGAGTGAGAGAAAGAGAGAAACAATAGCATAATAGTTAGGCACTGCTTTGGTTAAATCCACCTCCCCATCACAGACCTCTAAATGCTCAACTCATAACTCTACACTTGTCTCAACAAGAGACCTGTAAGGCTAAATTCATTAAACACTGAGGCATGCAACGGCTTTGAACTAGAAATACCATTGATGCATAGTTTTGTGTATTTCCTTGATGTTGGAATACAAAAAGATGCCTGAAAGCACATCCAGAAATTCTTAGTACTTTGCCTTAAAGGTCTGAAGACACTTGCACTAGCTTTGAAGAGCATCACAGCTCTATGAATCTGATCTCAAGTGCTGCGTGAATTGCTCATGTAATACAGGCGCTTTAAAAGGTTGGTCACTCTTTGCTGTGCAAATCTTTACAGCGATGTTCACAATACCTTTAGTGTCATAACTTTTTCCAGCAGCGGGCTCTTTTATAGCCATTGAAAAGAACAGCTTAAGGCAATCGTTAAGGGTTGTAGGATGAAACTGGAGCAATTGAGTTTGTTTCATAGAGTAGAATATTTCAGTTGGAAGGGACCTGCAACAGTCATCTAGTCCAACTGCCTGATCACTTCAGGGCTGACCAAAAGTTAAAGCATGTTATTAAGGGCATTGTCCAAATGCCTCTTGAACACTGGCAGGCTTGGGGCATGGATCACCTCCCTAGGAAGCCTGTACAGGTACAGGTACTTCCACACAAGCAGGAGCACCTTAGCTTTGTGGTTGAAGGGTCACCAGCTCAGGGCCACAACTACACCACGGTCATTGGTTTTAGTCAAGTCACTAGATTTTCAGGCTTCAGAAAAATAGTCTTCATTCAACAGGAATCATTATTTATGTTAAAATTTCAAGCTCTTTAAAAACTGGCAAGAAATTTTAAAGAAAATGAAAGCTATTTTCTTTATCCTCCTAATTCTGCTTGGGGAAAATATCAGTGAGAATTTGCAAGTAAATTAGGGAATAAAAAATAAAAGCTACCCAAAAGCTATGATTGCCACTGAGGCATGCTCTAACTCACACTATGAATTCTGGTACTCTTTCACGGTGTTAGATACTGTTGAATGAAGAAACCTCATCTTTTGAACAGGAAAGTGCATCTGAGAAGCTTGTCCAAAGCATCCTAGTTTTAATATCCTCTACTATATACTGGTAGTAAAGCAGCCGTAATAACCTTGAGTTGTCCCCAAGACTCAAGTTAGCTGTAGCTGCCTAGCTACATGTAGTATCCACATACAGCACTAAAGTATGAGGTATGAAGCACAGAAATTGTTTGAAAGAACTGCTGATGTGATTAGGCAACATCTGAATTAATCAGACACTTCATGACATAAGATATCTCATCTGGATGGCCCCAAGAAGTGTCCACATCTGAGAAACAGTGTAAAAGAAAACAAAAACCCACACCCAAGTCACAGTTCTGCTGTACCCCCAAATATAACGCGGCACAGCAGATAATCTTGCCCACCTATACATCTTTTCTCTACTATGCACCTTGGCTGCTTCATCTGCGAAACACATAAATCATGGTTGCCTGGAGGGGCCAAAATTTAGAAGGATGCAACCACAGGCCAGGGAGTTGATGACTGACTCTGACATCTGAGAATAGCTCTGAGTAAGCTGCTGCTTTTCTATCAAGAGTGGGATCATTTTTTTCCCCTCTAGGTATACACATTTCATAGCAACACATTCTGTTGCTATTTAGGATTCACTGGCCACTTCCATTACAAATGTTCTTTTCCTGAGATTTATAACCAGAGCTTTCGTTACAACGTCCAGTGCCAGACAAAACTTGCCTCATTTTGGGTTTCATTGCAAAACCAGGACTACAGCCACCTTCACAGAAATTTTTGCAATTCTTTTGGCGAGCTTGAGACAATTACTAGGTGATGTTAGAACAATACATAGCTGAAGGTCAAGAGTCGGCAAACTCTCTTCAACTCCAAATTGATTTAACTGTTTAAAAATCAAAAATAAGGAATCCTCTGCATTCAAAGCAGAATCAGCATTGAGTGGAGGGCTGAATCCAACGATTGAAACCAAAGAAAATGTTTGTGTGAACCCCAGTGAGAATCAAAATAGCTGCATTTTGCACTGCTCTATTTATAACTCTATAATTTTAAATGGTAAGACCAAAAATAGTCATTGCAATATGTCAGCTCAATGTAATTTTTCTTTCCAAGAGACGTAAATCAGTCTAACTTTTTTTTTTTGGTAGAGAGTAGTAAAATAAATAATAAATAGTTTTCCAGATAGTTTTAGAGGGTTTTTTGTTACTGAAGTTTTAGTCCTTTGTGGCAGGAGTTCCTGGCATCTGAATATGGCCTTTCCCTCATCTGACTCCATTTAGGATATACATCTATCAAGGGACTTTCAGAAATATGTAATGATTCAACAAGGCAGCTAGTTCAAGTGGGGGATAATTGGGCTTTCACCCTCCCCTTCGCTCCGTGCCACTGTTTTTACTCTCTCTCCCTCTCCATTGTATCCTTAAAAGCAGCGGATCCGCAGCCAAGCATTGCACACTCCCCACAGCCAGCAACTTCCTCTGAAGCTGCAGTCCGTAATTACAACCAGCTGCCAAGGGCTGCTGAGAGCAGGACAGGCAGCACCTTCCTGCCCAGGCAGTAACCCCCAGCCTTTGCCATGCAGACATCCCCAAAGAGGCTCCCGCACTCTCGTAGTACAAGTTAAGAGAGAGCAACAATCCGCCCCCCCTTCCCCGTACCAACAGATACACTAAAAGGACAGGGTATTTCAGCCTCCCTCCCTCTTCTCTCCTTCCCTTAAATGCGTTTGTTTAAAGGGAGGAAAGCCTCCTTCTATGGCCCCTGCTGCTGCTCTGCGTGACCCACTGCTGCGCTGCTCTGAGGCCGCCGGACACGCACGCTGCTCCTTCCCCCTGACTGACAGGAGGCACTTGCACACGCTGCAGCAAGCTGCATCCCGAAGCTGCGGAGCCGACAGCGATGGCAAACGGAGATTAAGACTCTTTTTGAATTGTACTTGCTTACCTCCTGTGAGCTTCACCTGCAGTGCAGGATTTTATCCTTTAAAACGCAGAATCCTTGCTGCCAGTCATCAAAGTTCATGGTAAACCTAAATGGCATCCTGAGGTGTTTGAGACTCAGGGGCGTCAGGCATACACAGATGGCGCAAATTGCCAAACAATGTTTTGCAGTTACGTAGCACTATGATCCCAGAACATTTATGTGCTGATGAACTTTATCCCTTCAAATCAAATTTATACCTAAAGAAAGCAATACCAGATGCATTGAACATTTTGCTCAAAACAACAGAAAAATCTGTGACAGAGCTGGGAACAACAAAACTTGCATTCTTACCCTTACATCGTGTTAGGATTACAGAATTATAGCATTCAGATAGTAAAACTGTATTATATATGGAACTGTAGACTCAACCTGCATGGACAGGTAGATACAGCTCATGTGAAAGAATCCTATGCCAAATGAAATCACCCTGGGTTTTCTCTGACAGGATGCTGAGCTTCACAGAGATACCAGAGGGAGCTCTCATGAGGATTCACAAACAGACATTTCTGCAAAAGGAGGAGAATACAAAGTGCCCCATAAACCCATGGCATATACAATCAGGGCTCTTGGGTAGAGCATCAGTATCGGCTGCATCCATGTGCAATGGCTAGTAACAGTAAATGAAAGTATCAGAAGTGCTCAAATGATTTAGGAGCACAGCACACATTATCAGAATGGATTTTACACTCCGGGAATATAAAAATTCGATGATAGCGTTTGGTGTTTATATCTCTTTTTTTCTTTTTTTTTTCTTCCTTCCACAGTGGAGGAGCACAGCCAGAACAGCAAATGAAACAGTCATTCCAAAGTCATGATGGTTTTTTGTGCCATAATACGTAGCTGTATGGGAATCCTGTCAGGTTCACTGCTTGCACTTTCCCCATGGGTGTAAACATGCCCCAAACACTCCAGCTTTCACGCTGTACTTTTGTTTTGCACTAGCACTGCCTGCACAGCACACACATTGGCCTTTCTCTGCCTCTTACCGCACCACCAGGGAGGCATTGCATCCTCCTCACTTCTCAGGCTAGAGTTTTGCATTATATTGGCTTTGGCACTGAAATAGGCTTAAGAAATTGCCCTCTGCTGTTTGCCTTGCCCAGTGTTTATCCTGATTCATTTCACTGATCCCATTCCAGCTGATCCCATTAACACTGGCAAAAGAGGGAAGCAAGGGGCGGTAAATTGTGGTAAAAAGAGGGATGAATGAGCAATGAGCAGATGGATGGAGAGGAAAGTGGTAAACATTAAACCATCTTTGCTGTTGGAGAATGTACAAGGAAAAAATGTTCTCAAAGAGCTCAGTTATCGGTAAATCAACTTTTCTCCTTTGAATGCTTCTCTCTATTACACATATTCCACTTTGCATGATTTCAAAGTGGCAACCAGAACACTTGGAGCGGGATCTCAGAGCCTTAAACAGACTGCATAAGTTTCACTTCAAGCTAAGGCAGCTGGGAGAGGAAAGAAGAATGGAGGCATGAGAAATGCACACCACAGTAGAGCGCAAGGACAGGAAGGGCGCATATACATTCTATAGCAATGGGGAAAAAAAAATAATATAAACCCAAGTGCTTGAGGTACACAAAAGTGTACACAAAGAAACATACTTGGAAGAGAACTGGAGGAAGATGTGCTCTGCCCAACACAAGAGCCCAGTTCTGACTGCTGTAAAGGTGGTTGTAATTTATGGAAGTCACACAGGTAGCACAGGGAAAAGCGCACACATGAACAATGCCACTTTGGTAGCATTTTGCACTCATTGTGACCAGGTGTCAATGATGAGTAAGCAAAGTGGTGAAGTAGCAGGAGAGGCTATACAGGCATAAACATACACAGCTGGAGTGCCTACTTCTTTGTTCTGCCTTTTCAATTTCTGATAATCTTAATTAAACTTAATTCCTTATTAGTCTTCTTTAAGATTAATCCAAATGTCCATTTTTCCACCTTCAAGGATGGGCTCACACACCTCAAATAAAAGTCTAATCTTGACTTTTCATTCTGAATGTTTTCTTGAGCAAGAGCAAGCTCAGCTGACCTTCTCATTTTGGGCAATTTGCAGCTCCCAGTGACTTAGCTATAGGATTTGCTAAAGAAAAATTTTTGGGCTCCTAACTATGAACAAGCCAAATAGAGGAATAAAAATGTTTAGGCTCTCATACACCTAACATTATAAAGCACTAACAATTGAGCATGCAAACTCAGAGGATGTTGTCATGCAATTACCACTCTGTTGGTGCCAGATTGCTACTTTTTCAACCAAATCACAGAATAGTTGAGGTCAGGAGACACCTCTGGAGATTATCTGCTCCAAGCCCTCTGCTCTAAGCCTGTGTCTCAGAGGTATGTTCAGTTGGGTTTTGAGTATCTCCAAGGATGGAGACTCCATAACCTTTCTGGGCAACCTGTGCCAGTGCTTGGTCACCCTCACAGTGAAAAAGCCTTTTTCAATGTTTAAATGGAATTTCTTGTATTTCAATTTGAGCCCATTGCCTCTCGTCCTGTCACTAGATGCTACTGACAAGAGTCTGGCTCCATCTTCTTTACATCCTTCTATCAGATGTTTAGAAAATTTATGTAGGAGAAACCACGGTGTAGGAAAAGGTCTACAAACACAAGCCTAAAACACCAAAGGTCTTCACTTCAGTCATGACACGTAAAAATATACCCCACTCCCATTTTGCTATCAATAGAATTAAAGTTGCACATTCATCATCTAGCCGTTTCAGCAAGGATTCTGTTTATCTGCTTTACTTGTATATTCTCTATGTTCCTCTGCCTGCTCGGTGGATAGCAAGTAAGTTATTTTACATTTACAAATATACCAACTCAGTTCCAGTTAAAAACTTCTGGTTTGTTTGTGTGCATGAAACGAGAGGCCAACCCTGACTAAAGACAAGCTGCAAAACTCTGACCAGTTAGCAACCTATCAGTCAGCAAACTATCTTTTCAGAACTCGGTGAAAGCAACAAAATCCTTTAATCTTATTTTTTTAAAGTGTGATACAAACCAGGGAGTTTCTCATTTTTAGCAAAGGAACAAAAGGTAAATTTCTATCAAGATTTATACATGTACCAGCAAGTCCTTCCAGACAGTCTAGGAAAAATTGTCAACAGTGTTGTCAGACTTCAGAAAAATGATGAGTATCTTATTTCAACAAACACGATTTGATCACTAAATCCAACCTTCATGAAAGAGAAATGCTGTCGCAGGTTTGGGGCCTCTTACCCTTTCCCCCCAAAAGCTGACAGTTAAAAGCTTGTAAAAGCTGATGGAGTTTTAAAATCAAAAGTTTACAAATTTCAAAACACCCCTGATCTCCAATATCCCCACGTTCCCTTCCCCCAAGTCATTTCTGGAGAAAATGTCCCAGCGATGGTCATGACAAGGATTTCTGCTTGAAAGCATGATTTTCTTTTGTTACGTTCAAATTCTACAGAACTGTTTGCCATACATTCACTGAAAATTTGGTCTTGGCTAACTGTTTTCCTCTGTTAGGTTTTGCTCTTAGCAAAGTAAAACAACTATTGCAGTTTTGGCAGGGCAGAGTAGGATTTTTTTTTTTTTTATACTCCTTTTACATCATGAGCAGTTATTAACTTGCCCTGAAATCAGAATGTATTAGTGTGGTGTGGGAGACAGTTTCTGGCTAAATTTGCAGGCCTGGTAATTAGAGATAATCTTTTATTTCTATCTGTACATCTTTGAACGATAATAACCATAGTGCCCAATGACAGCATTTTTACAATTTCCTTCAGAGAAAAACTGCAATTTCAGGCATGTTAATCATGAAAAAGTCACTCTCATAAAAGTCACTCTCAAGAAAATGAACATAAGATGGAAACACAACGAATATAGCAAAAATCCTTATTAGCCTACAGGCTGAAGTAGAGGTGGTGTAAGACCGTAAAGACACAGGCTAGGCATGGATAGCTGTTCTGATTAAGGGACAAAGCATTAAGAAAGAACACAGCTTGTTAGAGATGTCAATATCAAAGAGTGACTGGAATTACTTAGAATGGTTCAAGGTAATAAATCTTCAGCAAATGGAATGTACTTAAGAAAGGAGAAATTTAGGTCAAATCTCAGGAAAAGATTTCTAACGGTGAAGTGCAGAAGGTTATGGAATATTTGCCTGAAGGAAGAGACACAAGGCATATCCCTGGAGACTTTTAAAACTACACTGGAAAAAGCACTGAATTATCTGGTACAAAATGATCCTACACCAGGAAGGAGAAAGGCTAGATGATCTAACTGGGCTTTTCCATCTCTGCTTTCTGTGATTCAGTGGTAATTCCACTGGCCCGTTCTAGTTTCAAATACAAAAATCCAACATCAGCTGTAAGCACCCCCTGTTGAATGCAAATGCTGTAGAATAACCCACCTCTTCTCCCCAGCACAGAATGCAAATGCTCTTCAGAAACGAAAACAGATCCCACATTTTAAGTTACTTTTATTTGAATACGTCTACATGATGATGAGAAGAAAACACATTAAAAATATGAACAGTCATCGTGTTTGTACTTACAGCAGGAATCAGATTTGCTCAACCTGGGTACTCACGTTAAAATTTCCAAATTTTGAATGGAAATTGTACACATACTGTGTAATTGAGGTAGATTTTGTAGTAGTGTTACAATGTTGCTCAGCATGAGGAAGAGTGACAGAATAAGATTCTGTGAACTTTCAAAGGCAGGCTTAACACCCTTCTTTCTGCTTTTTTTTTTTTTTGAGCTGATGCTGAAGGAATAAAGAAAAAAAAAAGAGGTGGTATATTTTACATAGAGTCCTCTGAAAATCTTACTCTTTTCACTTAAAATAACGGCTACCTGGTCTTGATCTCAGGTTTGGAAAGAGCTGCAGTTATCTGCCCTTCTGAAATCCAGACACATACTGTTCTTCGAAAGCTCTTGTTCTATCACAGTTGATCACAGGGCCAGCAGTCCCTCTAAACTTCATGGAATAGGTGAATTACATAAATGGTACTAAAAGTGAGTAAGGGCTGTAGGACTGGATGAAGATGTATTAACAAAAAACATGCACAGAGTGCATTTGCATTACCATTTCGGTTTGTATGAGGAGTGTGCTTTTGAAGAGATTTCTCCCGATTGTTTCATCCTGGGTGGTTCATGCCATGAGGCAGTTTGAAGCTGGATTACTTTCAAATGAAGCTAAACTGGAAGATGTGTTCCAGCCATTATGAGACGTGCAGTCCACTGCTCCAGACTAGAGCTAGTACAAAGCAATGCATCCCGAAATGCATATAGCATGGTCCTCGGCACCAGCTAGATTCACTGTAGAGATCCGCTCCCACTGGATCACATTACTTGCTAATGCCAATATAGCCATAACCCCTCTAACGGCCCCCTTCCCAAAACTGATGGTCTGACTAACAAGGCTGGAAGCGTCTGTGTGTCTCTCCCCAGTGCATTGGATAGGCATGCTGGGTGTAAACCCACCCGGCAGGATCTCGACTTGAGTTAATATGCAAGCGCTGAAATAATCAAAAGAACCTGACTTAGGAAGGAGACAGAAAAGAAGTCGTCACTGATGAGCCAGACTTACAGTGTGCGTGGTATTGCTCCAATGCACTGGGGAGAGGCACACAGACGCTTCCAGCCTTTTCACCCTCAGGTCACCAGCAGGCCCGTTCCTGCCAAACACGCTGTCTCCATGGCGGCACCGTCACCTGCACCGGTCGCCACCAGTGCCCCGGCCAGCTCCACACTCCCTGCTGCCGACGACCGCCAGGCCACTGGCTGCCTCCCACCTCCCTGGCCGGCCCCGCAGAGCCAATGAACCACGGCAGGGACGTGCTTCCACTTCCACGGCCGCTGAGGAACCGCCGCCACTGTCGCCCAAACCAAAGCACCCTTCAAACGCCCCGCGGGCCACTGCCAGGGGCTTGGCACTACAAGGTGCCTTGAAGCCCCTGGATACGAGAAGAAATCAAACTTGGGAGCACACACGCAGGCCGAGAGCCACACCTGACCTGAGGAGCAGATCCCACGGGATCAGGGTGTGCTCCAGTGGCCGCCTGCCCGGCCCAGGCCGAGACCAAGCTGGCTTACCGGTTGCTCCAACAACCGGTGCCACTGGCCTACAGCCGAAGGGAATTTTTAAGAGAAAGGTGACTGTAGAAGTGTCTGTATTTCACATCCCAGCTTTGGCGACTTGTAAGCTTATACTTGGACCAGTGAACTCCAGTGCGTTCACAGCTATGGCTATCGCCTACCTGCTACCAACTCGGGGTGGAAACTCTCTCACCTTTCCACAGCAAGCTTTTGAGGTACGCTGCTGGCGCATTCAAGACGCGATTGCCAGAACAGGGAGCAGTGCACCGTACTGTCAGGGAAATTCTCTGTCACAGGCTGTATTCTCTTTGCAGGGCAGGACCAGGCCTGGGAGCGCCAAGTACCGCATCTGGACAACCACCACCGCAACTTTCCTGTAGCTTCAGCCTGCAGGAGGGTGACACTACTCGAAACAGCAGCCTGTGTACGAGCGGCAACACGTTCTTCACTTTCAACCCCTGCCCCTCCGCCGCCCGCCGCGGCTTTTCCCCCCCACTCCCGTCAGACCCCAGCCCCGCTTCCCGCACCCCAGCGACAGCGCGGGCCCCAAACGCGCTGGGCTCGCCCCCTTTCCCCCCTCTCCCCGTACAACGCCGCAGCCGCCGCCGTGCCTGCGCCCTGCGCCCGCCCCCAGCGCCGGNGGCCTGCCGCAGGCCCACCACCTGGGGGCCGGCCGGCGGCGGTGCGCCGAGCCCGCCGGGGAGGCGAGAGCAGGCCCGGCCCGGCGCCATCCCGCCTGCCTCCTTCCCCGGGGGAACGCGCGGGGAGCAGCCGCAGGAGGGGAGCCCTGGCAGCCGAAGGGGCAGCGACTCCGGCAAAGGGGCAGAGGGAGGACGGGTCTAGCAGCGACAGGCGTTACAGGCCTCTCCCGCAGAAACTGGTGTGGCAAGACGGAACATAACGCACCGTGTGTTAGAAGAGGATTAGCTCTCATTTGAGTAAACTCCGTTAAAAATGTTTTTGAAGAGAACAAATGAAAACGATGAAGATATGTAGAAAATCAGGTAGAGTGCAACACCTGTTTATCACCCGCCAGATGCTGCGGATTGTCCGTTTCTCTTTCTTGCACTCACCCCAGTCCAGGAAAACAGAAGTCAAACATGCAGTGCTGCCAAAGATGACCCTGACAATCACAGCACTCGTCACGGGAAAGGAGATGGGAACGTCTTGGCTTACAAGGCCTGGCGAAAGAAAGAGAGGACAGGGCTGCTCTTCGCACAGCCATCAACGCCACAGCAAACGTTCTGCTATGAGAACATGTGGATACAATTAAACCGGACGTTAGAGCAAATATTTGAACCACGCTCAGGTGGTGACTGAGGTCCCGGAATGCTCTTCCAATCAACACAGTTGAAGGATAACTTACATTTGAAGAATTTATAAAAGTAGTTACTGCATGTTGTTGTCTGCAGTAGTAATGGCTTGGATGGCCCCTCAGTTTTGTGTTCCTGTTACTGCTATCTATCCAGTCTAGAAAGGATGAGACAGCCCAATTCTAAAACAGCAAACCAAATGCCTTTTGAGTGCTCTCCACTGATGAAGAGGCACAATGCAAAAATAAGATGGGGAGAGCCCCTACTCACACATATGACAAATGCAAGGTGGGCACACAGGGACCAGGCTGGGGGCCGAGTGGTAGGGCAGCCTTTCTGCAGAAAAACGGACGTCCAACACAGGACAAGCAATATGAATCAGCAGTTTCATTCTGTGGGGGAAAAGGCAAACATCATATTTGGTGTATAACAGGAAATTGCTCTGTGAGACAAGTGAAGTAATCCTTCTGCTTTATTCAGTACTGTTAAGGCATCAGCCATGAGTGTAAGCGCCTTGGTTTTGGCACCACATTTCAAGAATGATGTCAATAACTGGAGGGAGCAGCAGAGAGCAATGAGAATGATCAGAGGGTTAGAAAACACAAGCTACAATGAAAGATCAAAAGAACTGCAATTGTTTAATCTCCAGACAGGAAGACTGAGGAGGAGTATGGTCACAGTTTTCAAAGGAAAGGAGTAATTTGTTCTCTGTGCCCATCATGAACAAGAAGTAATAGATTTAAATTGCAGCAAACTTTTTTAGTGATAAGCACAGTGAGATGTTGAAACATATTGCCTGGAGAGGTTGTGGTATATTTGTCATTAGAGAACAAGTTAAACAAACATATTTCAAGGCTGACATAAATAGAGTGGAACTCTTAATGGGGATGAAGTTTATGACTGCCAGAGATCCCTTCCATTTTTTGCTGTTATTTTATGAGAGAAAAAAATGCTTTTTTGCTTCAAAGGCAATTAGGATTCAAAAAAGGGGGATACTATTTCAATTTTTTTTACTGGCTTACTGCATGAATTGAGAAACCGCAAGTATTTCTGTATCTCAGCTCCCCATCAATAGAACAGAGGTAGTAATACACAATTTATGAGGATACTGCAAGTCTGTAATGCATTATTGTACTTGTGGATGCTGGGAAAGGAGGTGGTATACAAATGTAAAATATTTCCAGACCCTCAGTTTCTTTTTCATACTTGCACTGCTTTAAATACTGTAATTTGTTTTCCTTTCTTCTCAAAGAGTTTATAGGCTAAGTACACTGTGATCTCTACTAGTAACCCAAGTACAGCTCTTCCCAAAGAGGAACAAAACAGAGTTCATGTAGTTTAATAGAACACTGAAGTTCAGAAATGCCTCTAGGTTAAAAAAAAAACACAAATGCTAACCATTACATTTCATACTACTACAAGTTTCTTTTATCATGTAAATTTCACCAGAAGAAATTTCTAATTCAGAAACAGTGATCCTTTCTGCTCACTTATGCATGTTGAAAGGTCTCCTGGAAAAAAATCTACCTCCCCAAAACAATCAGTGAACACGTACAGCCAACGCTAGCAGTGAATGTTTAGAAGACCTGTCCAACTGAAGCAGAGCTGAAGTACCTCATTATTACTCCCCTTCCAAAATGCAACAATGGCTTGTATTCACTAGAACTGTAAAACATTATTTGTTGTTAGTAAGGTTTATATTTAAAGAAAACCAATTCAGGTAAACATGGCATACTGTATAATCCCAAGAGGTAACTGCAGTTTGGATCCACCAAAAACATTGGTCCCAAATTAAAATAATTTCTAAAAGCCTTATACAGACACTTCTTTCTAATCATCTTATTAGATGATTAGATCATATTATTAAACCACTTCCTTTCTGCAGATTTCTGCAACAAGATCCAAAATAAACCCCGCCCCTTCTTGCCATGCCTTGTCCTGCTCTCCTGTCAGCTGGGCAGCCGTTCCTCTCAGTAACCAATACAGACTCCCAGAGCCCAATTTCTCAGTGGTACCAGGACGGTGGCTGTGATAGCGTAGTGGCAGTGTCCGGGACAGAAACTGTGCGTGGGGAAAGCAAGAGGGACAGTGCTGGACATGGAAATATGGCTATGGTAGACATCAATGCAAGGCCTATCAAAATGTTGGAAAGCCCTCCTTGATCCTCACCAGGAACTTTATCCTCACTCCTGTTGTTTGCACTATAAGTTCAGTTCTGACATTTTTTTTCTGAGCACAAGTATACATGTATCATTTACTAAAGCGACTGGGATTATTTACCCATACCTTGTTCCTCATGTGTGCATCTACATTTAAATGTTTAAGAACACAATCCTGAAAAGGTAATTTGAAAAATAATTTCCTTTTAGCATACCAGCTGCTGAGATGATTAAGTCACTAATACTTTGTAAGTTCTCCAGCTCTCAAGAGATCTCTTGCATTTGGTACTATTTGTAGAAGTGCAAAATCCCTAATTCCTATCTAGCTTAAGTCAAAACCCATTGCAATCAACTCACTCTCTTAAAAAAAATATTACAAAGACATCACATCTGCTGCTGCATTCCACTGCTCTTTTTTTACAGCACTGCTTTTAAACAGATTACTTCTCATTTATTCAAACTGAAGACAAGTATTACAAACTACATTTAAAAGCATATTTGTATTATTTTAACAACTAGAGTTGGATTACTTTGCTCTATACTGGTATATTTGAAGATGCAGGGAAAAGTTTTGCAAAGATGTGATCAGCAATCAAATGCTTATACCACATAGGAAGTCAAGGAAAGTCAGACACTTAACCCTCACTTGTGCTTATCAAAAGCCTCCTCTGCAAGAGATATCATATATGGCCTTTGCTATTAAAAAAAATAAATAGAATCACAATGATGGGCAGAAGTTGAGAAGAGAGATGATCAAATATATTATTAATGGGGCTGCTCAATATTTAGTGCTATACATTATTTTCAACCTTTATTTTCTGCAACTCTCGAAGATTTCAAGTAGTAGCACTATCACTGCCATCTCTCTTCTTCTGTACCTGGGGAAATGGTTCAATCTTCTTCAAAACCTTTCAGCGGGAAAATTTGTGAGAGTCAGTTCTCCTTGACTTCTGTCAACTTACTGTTCAATAATATTCTTTTGGTGAGCAAAGCCATTTGCATCGACAGTTCTTCACTGGTCACAGTCAGAGATTGTGATACTTTCTGGCTAGTTGACACCACGTAACAGTACCAGTCAATGATAAAGCAAATGTATAAGTTCTACCAAAACTTGTACCTAATCAAAGTCCTCAAGTTACAAACATACAAACTGGAGTTAGGTAATACAGTTTCCTGAATCAGCTACAGAGAGGTCAAGAGTAAGGCAAGAATGATTGCAGTTTTGAAAAAAGACCTTGCTTGGGGACAGAGTCGTTCTAAAAACTGGAGTAGGGAAGGAAACGGACAAGAACTATGCTGGACAAGTAGTGTAGGAGTATGAACCAAGGAGGGAAAGTAAAGATGAGCAAGGAACTGATTCATTAAGGTAACTGCAGTAGATGAAGAAACAGTGGACATGCAAACCAGAGGGTAGAGTTGAGCTTAGGCATGATGAGAAGTTAGAATATCTATGAGAGCTAGACTGATGTACTAGGACCAAGAACTGATGGAAGGGGAGGGAGGAACCAAAATTGTACAAAATGTCCAAAGAAAGGAGATGGCATCCAAGAGCAGTAGGTATTAGGAAGTGGGCAAAGGGTGAGTGTAGAACCAGTCACTGTGAAAAAGGCCAGAGAAGTGAGGAGTCAGGAAGATGGGAACTAGTATTGATTGGTCAAGGACTGGAATAGGGAGCCAGGAGGGATTAAATAAGGAATTAAAACTGAGTAGGTGCTCTTCACCTACTGCAGCATGGAATGAGGGCAGAGGAGAAAAGGAGAATTAGGAGAAGGACAGGCTGTAAAGGGTCACAGTTGTCCTTTTGACAGATGCTACCTGGAGCAGCCCCTGCCATGCCTGAATCCCAACTGTCTGTGGAACCCACTGCCATAAGCCCTTTTGCAGTATAGGTGGAGAACATGCACCATAACAAATTCAAGTTTTTGTAAGAGATCTAAAGTTACACTTAAAAACAGGGCCCACATTTTAAGTGAGACTGTGGGATTTGAGCCAAGATACACACGTATCAATCCTGATTCAACTGAATTCCTTTTCTAGAAATGCTGTCTGTGCTTATGATGCTACAAACACTCAGATCCAATGAAGTTAAAGAGAACTGATGGAAGCTACAGGATAGCTAATGAACTAACAGAAGCCTTTGTTCCAATAGACCAAGCTATCATAATTTAAGAAAATTAACACTGTCTTTTCATCTACTTGCTATAACTTCAAGAGTAGTATAAGTGATACTATTTCTAGCATGCTATGAATAGCTTCTTTCCAAATTTGGATACAGGTTCTTTGACAAAATACATTAGAACAGCTACAGAGAAGCTAACAAAAAGTCCAGCCCAGCCCAGTATGCTGTATCTCCAACAGCGACCAACAGAGTATGCATGGGAAGAGTATCACTATATACTTGCCATGTTCATAAACTCTTTGTAGCTCAGGGACTTCCTTGAGCCAAAGTTAGAGGCTTAATAGTTCTCAGTCTTTTGTGCTTTGAAAATGCATCCAGTTACTTTTATGTGAGCACTAACCTTCCTGTCATACTTTCTGAAGAATACAGCATGATAATGTGAAATAAATTGTGCATAGTTTCATGCCAAGTTTCAAGATTAGCTGTGATGCGGAACAGATGAACTTTCAAAGCAGGATTAGGTAAGCTGCTTAATTAAGTGAGTTCAGATTCCTTAGGAAAGCTACTGGGGTTGTTTAAAACAGAGTAAAGAATTCTGCAGTAGTAGAAGTAGACATGCACAGTGTCAAGTTAATGACAGAATTAGAAGGAAAGGTGAAAAAGAATCTCTCTCTTATGATAACAGAAAAATCCATCCAGAATTAGTAAGTTACGATTAATTTCAGCAAAAGACAGAAAGGTCAATAACTTTGGATAGAAAGCAGATTAAAAAAAATTGCAAAATCAGCTCTCTCACTTCTGAGAAAGCTAAAGGCATCCAATGCAAATACAACTGCTGTGATGCCTGCTGCTCACCCCAAGACAAATTACTGGTTTTAGACAAGACAAGGCGGCTTTTAGGATGCACGATTCTATAACGTCTGTGCAAAACCAGAAATGAGAACTATAGTTCCTTTTTAATACATCAAGGCTATTGCCTACATTATGTAGTAGCACGGACTGATAGGAATATACTTGTAAAATGAAAGATTTGGCACTAAGAATCTGACAGCTACCTTGTATGCATTTCAAAGCATTTTTACTTTGGAGTAGCTGTGTTGGGAGCCTTGCGGAAGGCATTACATTCAAGGAGTCAGTGATCTTGAGCAAGCCATGTCTGCTCTTTTGGGCGTTGTACTTCAGGCTTGAGAAGCCTATACATCAGCATGAGTAGCCTCAGTAACGATGGAGTGCCCCACACCAGGCTGTGCTGTGCGCTGGTGGATGTTATAACAGAGATAACATTCCAGCCTGTCAGGAGATGATATGTGATTCTGCTTGGTCCACAATATAAAAGGCACCATGGCACAGGTGGGAAGAGGAATCTCTCCACAGACAGAATCTGTGCAGCGTGCCATGGGAAAAATCCACCCAGGGTCCCTCCAGATGCACAAATGTGGGGTTCCCAGCATCTGAAGGGCGTAAGATTTACTCACTCTCTGTATTCTTCTTTTTATTCTACTTTATTAAAACAGCTCTTTTATTAAACCATTTGTTGTCAGGCCTTTCTTATTGAGATCCAGAAAGAATCCCACACTGTCTCTGTCTCTCCCTGGCCTGTGCAGAACACTAGCTCTGGTTGATTTGATAGACCGAATGCCCATTAGTGTTTGGAGTATATTGAAGTGTGCTCCCGGTGCCCAACTGATTTAATTTCATCCAAGAGCAATCCATGATTTGAACAAAAATCCCAGCAAGGGGGGGTGATCATTGCATTCATAATCTGACCAACACAAATGTAAATGCACCCCTAATTTAAGATTATCATGGAAGTAGACTATGTTTTATGCACAAGTACCGTGGACTAAGTTCTGAGGAAGAAATGGAAAACAGGATAGAGAATAGAGGAATGAAAGGGAAAAGGGGCTTAATTTTTTGAAGGACATGTTTCAAGATTAGGTTAGGTAGTTCGTAAGAAAACCCTGAAAGGAAGTAAATGTATGATAAATAAGAACTAGAAAGTAACTTTCTCAGAGAACACCAATTGTTTTGTGTAAGAGTGATCTTACAAAAACTGTAGGACAAATTTTGTTTTAACTTACATGAACAAATACTCATATATATGTGCAACTTCCCTGGAAACCCATCTCCTCAATGTTCTCCAAGTAATTTTCTCCAGAGAAGTTAGCTCACAAAATTTGTGCTGCTTTTAGCTGCTGAAATTTTTGAGCATGGAATACTAATCTCTTGGTGGTTAAATAATTCTGTAGGAATCTCATTGTTGCTGAATCTAAATTTCAGTTTGAACTTTAGATTATTTTAAGTTAAAGACATTACATTATTCTAAATTAAAGGACAACATGTGCACTATCCAGACATTTCAAGCCCTACTACTGCATGTAAGGTTTGGCTCTCCAAGGCAGGTGCCGCTGGCTCCGAAGAATGAATGCTTTTGAATGGGGAGACACATGCTAGTTTTATTATTCAATTAACTGAGCTCCGTGAATACACTTGGCTGTCCACAAACAGCAATGTGCTGTCACAGCTCAGGACTCCAAAATGTTAACATTAAAAAAAGAGAGGGGATACCAGTTATTTAATTTGCATAACCTGTAATGTTAAGTAGTTTAGAGAATGGACCATATAGAGAAGTTCAACAGACGCCTGTAGTATAATATATTCAAAACAGGAGTCACTTCTAATTATAGTACTGTTTCTAGTAAATCACTAAAGTTACTTTCCTGATATGCCCAGAAGGACTCCCCCTCTTCAGAAAGGAAACGCGTGGCCACAGGTAGCTCTGGGGGCAAGAAGGAGCAGGGAAGACAACAAAAACAATGGAATCTTTCAGACCAGATTAAAGTATCTCTTTGTGGAAAAAATCCTTGGTAAGCAGCTGTAACCCATCATTTAAGACAATGAAATCGAAGGAAAGGAAAGAAAAGACTGATTCCTCCCAACAAGATGGAGCTCAGTTCAGGTAAATGAATTTATGGGCATGTACTGAGGCAGAACAGTAGCAAAAGCTACAGGCTGCAGTGAGTTGTCAAAGTGAGTCTTTGCAAAAAGACTTCTGTCATTTAATTCGATAAATAAAAAGTGAGAGGGAAGGGAAGAAATTGCACATGGAGGAAATTTAAAATGCTTGAAAGGTATGAACAGGTATTAAGCTTGTTAAGAAAAAAGAAAAAAAGATTTAAAGAACTGTCAGTAAAATTATTTCCATCTGCTCAATCATAACCCGAATGTTTTCTTCCTTAATCTAAATACTCATGGTCTTGAAAGAACTGTGAAAAAGCTCTGAATAAGAGAAAAGTGAAATAATCAACGATTAGAAAATTGTCTTCATATACACAGCATTGCTTTAATTGTTGAAGGGAAATAAAACTGTAAAACAGATTTTTTTTTTTTTAGCTCAAGAAACTCTGTAAAGATGACATGAGAAGAATTTATGAATATGTTTTTGAAGGGAGATGTCCCACCTGGTTTTGACTTTCTGTCTTGATCAAGGAGTTAAGTAGCTCGAAAATGGACAGTGCAGAAGAAGGGAATTTTTCATTATATAATAAATCGTTAACATGGGTTTCAGTTATTTGTGAAGAGTGAAATGTCTGGGGAGACCCTCCTTTTCACCCAGGAATTTTACAGACTGTCTTTAAAGTAAACTGATGTATAGGCAGGAAAAAAGTTAGAAGGAACAGCCAAACTTTATTGATTGAATCTTTTAGCAATCCTGGGATAAATCCTGAAAATATCTCACTCTCCAAGCTTATACCAGGTTGCACTTGTTAAGTGATGGCATCAGTGAAACAAATTCAAGATTACTGGAAATTCAGAAAAATAAACCAGAGGAAGCTGGTTGATTAAACACATTTTGCCCCTTTACCCTGGGCCAAACCGCAACATATTGCTCCATAAGGCCACTGCAAGAGCAACATGGTACAAGTTGAATATTTCATTGGCAAGACAGATTTCTCTGCCACAAATACATATAGAAAATTGTGATTGTCTGAATGTACCAGAAACAAAAACCAGTCGTTCAGAAATCTTAGCTTGCCTTTTAATCAATCCTGTGCTCTAACGAGCTCTCTCTCTTGCCTCTCAAATAACCTCCACGTCACTGGTTTTCTCACTTTCTGCTGCTGAAATAGAGTCACTCACATCTCTAGTTCAATGCCTTGGACTCTACATTAGCAATCAGCAACAGGGAAATCGCTCACCTCCTGTGTTGGCTTTTCCACAGTTCTTTGCCATGAAGACCATGCTATCACAGGTAACAGCTTCTCGTATTTCACTTCTCTTACTGCCAAAACGAACTAATTCCAAAAGGCCCAAGCAAAACATGGTTTTGCATGCCCAGTAATTTCATCTGTGACTGGCTGGGATATCAGACACACTCTCCGGCTGGGTCCCAAATGTCAGTTCTGAGAGTGACTTAGCCCAGCAAGAAAAAAATTAAAGAACTGACTTAAAGGATGATTTACCTAATTTTTATCAGAACATTTTCAATGCAAAAACCCAAATTGATTTTTGTCTTGTCCAAGTCATTCTAGAGCTTTTTTTTTCCCCCCTTCTCCCAATTTTCTTTTAGCAAATCAGGAGAGGGTGTTTCTAGTTCATCCCTGATGTGGAGTGGCCAGACTAGAATATGAACATTTTGTTCTAATTCACTACTAGAAACTAAAATTGCAAATCATACATTATTCTAGTATCATGGAAGCTTTTAACTGCACTAGAAACTAATTCTGGTCTCCGTGTTCCTCCTTCCAGGGGACTAGGATATTTCCACTTCTGACAAGCAAGGAGGAAAAAATGACAACCATGTTTTTATCAGCAGTCACATTTTTCACTGAACAGCCAATTCCCTGCTCTCCCGCACAGAAAGATAACAAACCACTCGCAACACTGCCTACAGACACCAGCAGCATTATTTTGCTTATGCCTAGACTTAAGCACAGCAGCAGTGTCACGATACTAATTTTCCAGTCACGTGACAGCATGTCCTGAGAACTCCTGAATCCAAAGTCCCCATCACAGCGATGCACTTCATCTCCTGCCTACAAACTTTCTTTCATACAGCTACCGGTGGGCAAGTGCTGTTCACTGCTGTAAATTTCAGGCAGTGCAAGTAATTTCTCCATGGAGAGTTTAGATCTCTCCCGTAGCAAGCTAGCAACATCATTTGTGTCCTATGTCAGCCAGTAAGTTCTAAAAGTGGAGTCCAACATCAAAAGGACTCTGAAACATGGGTGAGCTGAAAAAGCCACAAACTCCCTTTTCAGTTCTGAAAAATGTTAAATCATGCTGTTGACTCCTGGAATGGTTTCCCTTTTTCATCCAGCCTATGCAGTGGTTTTGAAATATGGGTAAGCTTGCAGATAAACCTTCTGTAATGGGAATGGATCCCTTTAAAAATCTGCAGACCTGGGAGTTTTGGGGGAGTTAGATAGTTCTGCAGAATTTCCACCCTCCTGACCCCCCCCTTCCTCCAAGCAAATTCTTGTGTCACTGGTTATGCCTAAGGTAGTTTCTCTCTTTACAGAATAATTGCCATTTCTTTTGCTTTATTACAGATTGGTAGCCTTCGGGTTATTCTAAATCATCCACGAGAGTATCGATTCCTCTTCAGAGGTGTGGTAAGCACCAAGACATCTTCTAGGTGTAAAAAGACTCCTTTGAGTCTCTATGAAGCCATGAAGCATGTCCCAAGCAAAAAAACCAAACCCCATTCATATTGCCACAGGCTGTATCCTGCTTCGAAGGAATCTATTTCCTCATCTTTTAAAATGATTTGATTTTCAAATGGTCCACAGAGAATCTAATGCTGATAATTTTTCCCAAGTATGTGCAAGACCTAAGAAATGGCCAACAGTGCAGTTAGGTTATTCTGACAGATTTCCCCAGTGATCCGAAAAGCTTCTGCCCTCTTTGAAACTGCTTAATTAGCCAGCCCCTACTCCACACACCCATCTTGTGCAGGACCACTATAATAGAACTTGCATCTTGGTTATGCTGGGGAAAAACATTCCAATTTCCTAAGCAGAAAGTCTCAGACCATTCTGTTCCACCTCATTTGAACATACAGCATAGTGCTGAAATACACTAAACAGAATCTTGACTGTCCCCTGATGAACATGGTACTAGCTCTGCTAGCTCACACTTTGTGAGGTCAACCATCGCAGTTATTTCTTGCAGGGCAGGAATATTCAGCAACTGAACATGATCACGTTGTTGTTCAAATCTTTCTCTTACTATGAAGTTAGTGTAACTGCTGAGCTTTGAGCTTTTTCGTGTCAGATCAGGTAAAAGCATCCCACCTTAGCAATCAAAACATCTACCATGGGCAACCCTGTATATTTAAGAATTCTCCTTCTCCCCTTTTTTCCTCCATCCTCCAATTATCAACATTTTTTTCCTCCTTCACCACATTTTTTTACATTACCGCAATTTCCCATTTTAAAGAACAAATTTCCCTATCTGCATGATTTTCAGAACTGCCATGAATGAGATTAAAACCTGCTTCCATCTTTCCCTGCAACTGTACTTACAGGGGTCACAGCAGTGTAATTCCATCTCCCACGGCAGCAGCTCCGGCCTCAGTTGGTTCCCATCCATGGTGAACTTGCCAGCCCCTCTGGAGTGGCATGGCCATCTCGTCACTGACCTCAGCCAAGGACAGCTCAAGTACTACGCCTTCCAAGCTGCGCTCAGCAAAGGATACTTTAACCCCCACTCCCCTGAGTATGAGAAGATATGCCCCGAAGGAGATATACGAGCTTTGGGCCTGATCCCAGGAGACACAGGGCTGATCACATAAATGCTTAGAGCCAAGGAGACTCGCAGTGCTTTCTTAAATTGGATCCAGAGCAGCAAAACATTTCATTCCAAGTGCATTTTCATACACAAATACATGCTGTACTCCTCAGCCCTTTAGAGATTTCTCTAATATTGTGTTTTAGTTCTCATGTTCTTAAATACAGTTTTCCTTAATTTCAGTATAAAGATTTTGAGAATCCTTCTTTTGGCTTTAGAGAGGGTATTACATTTTTTTTTTCAAGTTTAAAGAACTACACTGTTCAGTAGATTTAGCTCTTCATATTCCAAAATTACAAGGATAAGTGAAGTTACATCATGTGAATTATGAAGTGATAATGTCTTTAGTTCTGCCCCAATCAGAAGTGTAACTGTTTAAGGCTTGTAATAATCATGTTCAAACATATTCAGATTATAATTACTTTTCTTCTGATAATGATAGCCCATCTGATTGGATGATTACCTATTTGACTTTGATAAGTCTCGAAGGTCAAAGAAGATAATTACAGACATCTGTTTTCTAAGAAAAATAAACTCTTGGAAAATAATATTTAAAGTGACATCTGCAAATAAGCATTTTAGAAGCATGCTGCTCATGTGAAAGTCACAGACAGACAAATAAAATAACAAAAGCAAATTGTAAAGTTACCAAGTTATCACACTTCATTTGTAAATGTGCAAGTTTTCTTTTGTTACTTACATAAGCATAAATAACTTCAGTCTGATCAGAATGTATTTGAGGAGATGTTAAGAATGAAAAGAAATGAAATAAAAGTAATGCATGTTCCATACATGTTTAAACCATTCTCGTAGGCATAATTTGTTTGAGAAAGAAAACTGTTTAATCTAAGAGGGTAGCAGACCATGTGCCCCACCTGTCGCTATTTCCAAGGAAAGAAGAGGAATATTATTCAGAGAAACTAAGCCAAAGTATTTCAGTGTCCTAGTATACAGTAATCAGAATGAACTCACTTCTTTGATTTGAGCTGCCATGCTCTCCAGTGGCCAAAGGTGCACTGATCAACAGTACCAAGGCTAATGGACTACTGAAGCATTAATAATCGGTAAACAAACAAATCTAGAGCAAAAGTCATATGCATTTGTCTCCGGAAGAAGAAGAGGCAGGAAAAGAGCCATAGGACCTAAGACAAATTTTCTATAAAGCAAATGTTCTTCACTCAGATGCTTTTCCTTTGCCTTGTACCCTCCACAGCAGGTTTCTCTTCAGGCGAGTGAGCACAAAAATGCTGTCAAACCAAAATTCTCTGCTCAAACTTGTGATAACTTCTTCATTCCCAACCTTCACCCATTTCTTTTGCATCAACAAAATCCTGTAGTTTAGATAGCTTTTCTCCTCAGCAGGCACTCAGATAGACACTTTGACACTTGCAACGTGCACTGCTCTCCTTGCTCGCCTGCCGCTACAGAATGTAGATTTTAATTTTTTTTTTTAAGAAGGTAAACAATCATACTTAAGAACTTTCTGGATGCTCCCCAGTGATGAAGACCTAATTTATGTAGTTCAACAAAAAACAGAAGTCACCATAACCTACTAAAGCTAACAGCTGACAAGAGACACATCCTCCTCCTCCTGTTCTTTGTAATACCAAGCCATAATAAGATCAGCTTCAATATAACTACTTTAAATATTCTGTTAGTTTGGGACACACAATCATCCACTTATGTTAATCTGTAACCTTTCCAGTTTTGTGAAACTTCACCTTGAGGGAAAATTCCTCAATTCTTCTGCTTAGAATATGAACAGTGAAAAGAAATCAAGATACCATTACTTATCTTCCAAACTAGTCTCCAGAGGTAGGTTGAAATCAAGTTAGAATCACCGTATCTTGACCAAGGCAGCTAGCTGGGTTGCATGATTGCAAGGAGATTAGGATCTTGTAAAACAGAGAAACATCCATTCTAAAAGAAATCATACTGAGAAAGAAAAAAAGACTATGCAACAGAATGAGGAGGAACACAAATTCTTGGATGGTGAAAACACGCTGATGAGCACTGTGTCTCGCTCAGGAGGGAACATGGAAGATAATTAGGAAAGTCATTGGCAACATTAGATTCAGGATGCAGGCAGCTGGCCCACATCTTTGGAAAATCAGCTAGATAGGCTTATATTTTGTACTTTGAAATACTAAATCAAAAGATCAGGGCCCTGAAAATTTACAATCTATTCCCAAAAAGAATAACCACACAGTCCAATATAATTTTAAAGCACCCAAAAATGTCATAATCTAAACATAAGCAAATGGAAAATATGGCCAAGTAGGTGGCTTTTTCAACATTTCTTGAAAATCTGAAGATCTGAAAATCTGTCAGTCACACAATAATGGATAGATCCTTCTCAGGTAAAGTCTGATTTACAGTATTGTGCTATAGCCCTCAAAATTATAATAGACACCTGTCTTTTAAAACAAAGTCTGTTATCTATTGTCAAGGAGATGAGATGCTGAAGAAAAGCCTACTCAAACTTTGTTAATATCTGATAATCAAAACTTAAGATATTCTCTTGAAAATGTAAAGATTTTTTTGAAAAAAACAAGTGCAAGTGAGTATTTGATAAGTACTGAAACAGGAAAAGCAACTGAACATGAAATGAGAACAGAGGAGTAACGGGATAGATGAACCCCAGCTCAAATTGGTGTTGTACAAATATGCAATGACAAACGGTTCTTCAGAGAAGGACTCACAGTCTAAGCAGATGAGCCAGATAGATGACATGAGAAAAGATAGTCTAAATTAGAGAAAGGGAAAAGAGCACAAGACCCATTAATGACCTCGCCCAAACTTATACCAGACATTTTTATCAGGGATACAGTTTGAATTTGTGTCCTCTGGTTTCCTAATCTCTCAATCTCTAGGAAGCATTCCTCTTTTCCTGCTTCCACAGTAGCACAGGTTAAAAGAAAAGAAACAAAAACGTTTGCCACCATGACTTTAATACAGCAAGACAACACAGACCTGTAACACAGCCAGCAGTAGGCTAACACTACAGTTTACACCAGCAGAGGTACTGCTGCTAAAATAGATACCAAACATCTTTGCACGGAGTAGAACTTCTCATTCTACCTGCCCATTTTCTGATCTCACCAGCTTTGATCTAACTAGATCATGACTTTGGGGTGGGTTTAAAAGAGCACCCAAGGGGCTGGCAG
>VYZW01000827.1:7106-19662 GCA_013401315.1 Balaeniceps rex | reverse complement strand
TGTCAAAGGCTTTACTGAAGTCCAGGTAGACAACATCCACAGCCTTTCCCTCATCCACTAAGCGGGTCACCTTGTCATAGAAGGAGGTCAGGTTAGTCAAGCAGGATCTGCCCTTCATAAACCCATGTTGACTGGGCTTGATCTTCTAATTGTCCTGGATGTGCTGCGTGATGGCACTCAATATGAACTGCTCCATAATCTTTCCTGGTACTGAGGTCAGGCTGACAGGCCTGTAGTTCCCTGGATCTTCCTTCCGGCCCTTCTTGTAGATGGGCATCACATGGGCAAGCCTCCAGTCATCCGGGACCTCCCCTGTTAACCAGGACTGCTGATAAATGATGGAGAGTGGCTTGGCAAGCTCTTCTGCCAGCTCCCTCAGTACTCTCGGGTGGATCCCATCCGGCCCCATAGACTTGTGAATGTCCCCTTTAGTCTGAGGAAGAATCTTCTTTTTCTTGTTGTTTGCTGCATTAGGCTCAGAAAACAGTTTTTCAAGTGCTGCTAGTGCAGCGCTTGCTTTTGCTACTTTCTTATTTGGGCCTGCACCTCTGAATTTCTGCCCATCTACTTCTACCTCCATCACAAAGCGCTTGTCATGGCTTCCACCTGTCTCAGAGATGAGCTCATACTTAAGACCTCTTCTTTTTTCATTGAGCTCCATCACTGGGTTTTTGCCACTTGCTGTGATTATAGGACCCTAAGTTCTTACCTCTGGGGTAGTGGAGGTGTCAGCTGTGGAATTTCCAGTATTATTGCTTGAGATTGAAGACATTTGTTTCATTTTTACCTTCAGTATCTGATTTTTCATCAGAACTCATACACTCCACATCTGCATCAAAAACAGTAGGATACCCCATCGCTTGTAAAACCTTCATTGCCACATGGAGCTTGGCTGTTTTCTTAGAAGGTCCTGATGCTTCGTATGTCGTACCATTAACACCTACAGACATTGTGAAGACTGGGGCATGGACTGGACCAGACTGTGACAGCAGCTTATACTGAAGCGCTGGCCTGATTTGGTTCAGCCTCATCAGAGCATTCATGAGATCTATTGCTTTACTATCTAGTATTTTCCTCAGATTGCGCTTCATCTTTTTATTTGGGTCTTCATCATCTCTGACACTATCTTCAAACGGTCTCTTAAGAGCAGATGAGCCTGTACCTTCTTTGTCAGTTACTGACCAGGAATATTTCTGAAATGACTTATTTGATGGGAGGGGATCCATTTCCAAAACCTTGTAGATCTGACCAAAGGCTAATAATCTGAGGGCATGCTGAACACTGTGTGTAATGGCTTCTTTTTGCTGAACTGTCATATAGGACAAAGCATCTGTTGGCTCCCATTCACAGGGGTCATGCAGACCAGGGCCTCCGGGAAGCAGAATTCCAAATGCCAAACACTCCATCACTCGTCGCAATGCTTCCCCAGCGCCCAAAGGTCTATTACAAGTACCTATAGATTTTTCACGTATAAGCTCAAGTGTCCATCCTTTCAGTGATGCCCATGTGGGGACTCTGTTGCACAAATCCCGCAGAATATGAAGGACAATTACACATGATTTTAGTCCATTTGCCCTGGCCTGAAACCATTTGGCGTGCCGCAGAGATGCCAAGGCCTCCAGGCATTTCTGCCTGTCCAATAAGTCTGGAGGATCTTTCATTGCAACATTATCTCCTTCCTTCTTCTCTGCTTCATCTCGAATGAGAAGGGACGTAGGTATCACCTTCAAAGTTAGCTTGGGCTTCTTTGTGTTATGAATAATAATAGCTGCCTCATTTACATGCTCCTCCATGAGATACTTCTCTTCTGTAAGTTTCTGAATTTGAGCTGGGAGATTGTCTTTAACTATACATAACAAAGTCTTTGTGGATTTTTCTTTGCACATGAGAACCAGCTCCAGATCCATATCATCTTTTATCAGCAAGCCCTTTGCAACCAAGCCAATTCTCATAACACCACACAACGTCCGACCACCTTGATCCTTGGCTTTGCTTTCTGCAGTTTCCTCCTTTGCTTCCACATCACCCTCCCATTTCGTAGACTTGTTCTTTTCATCCATCCAGTCAGAGACATGTTTAAGGGCACATTCTGCTGTTGATACCATGTTCTGGACAGTTCCTTCAAGTTCCTCATGGTTTGTTAGTGTTTCAGCTCTCTCTTCCTCCCTTTCTCCTTTTCCCTCCTCCTCAGTGTTTTTGCTAAGCACTGTTTTGCCTGACAGAACCTCTTCATAAGCCTCTCAGTCCCTTGACAGCTCAAGAGTTCATACAGCCAAGATGCTCTTGAAGAGACAGTGTCTCATGATAGCTTTGAGTGTAGTGAAATGTTTTGGGGTGGGAATCAACACTGGTTTTCTGAAGGAAAAGCATTGCAGTCATACAGATCAGAAATGTAAAGAACCTTTCTGTGCCATTAATTGGGCATCTTCTCAATTTCAGGGACCATACTGCTCCTGGGTTGTGTCTTCATTTAGATTTTTCAGGCCACCTGGTTTAGTGCAGATTTCCACATGGAACTTTTTGAGGACAGATGCTAAGATGGTATTGCTGTTCCCTGTTACTTTAATGGCAGAAACTCAAGTACCTTTATACTAGAGAAGACCTTAGCCTAAGAGAAACATGTAGTTGCTGCTTCTTCTATATCCCTTTCTTGGTTTTGCTTAAAGTTCAAATGGGAAGAAATCTCCAAAATCATTTGAATATTGATGTGTCATTATCCAGGTTCAAGAGTTTCTGTCATCATTTTGATCCCAGATGATTGGTACCTACAAGTACAACAACTCATTTCTTAATGTGATGATGAATACAGTCTTTGAGTCAAATGAACTTTCTAGGTCTTGTTTTCCTCATTTTTTTATAGTTTATATATATGGATGAAACTGGCGGAAAAGCGGTCACTGGACTGTGAGTTGGCAGAAGACAGTAGCAAATCATTGTGGGAATGAAGATAAGAATTTATTTGGGACTCGTGCATGGTCTACAGCATGAGTTTACCTGCACCTGCCTTATTGAAGGAGCGCAACACAATTCTTGCATAAGGAATCCTCCTCAAAGTATTTAGCAATGAAATGAACATGAAGTGAGCTGGCTAAAGAGCTATAATTTTGCTTGCAGTTACTCATTACTCTGTGGTAAATCTTCATTTGGCTCTATAAGAAATAGTCTTCATTTTAGTGTATTCATTTAGGAAAATCAAGGAGTTAGTTAATATGCAGTTTCCATATATTGAAACATTCTTTGCATTCCTCTTTGTTCCTCCAACACTTAGTGAAGTGTGTTTCAGCATAATCAGCCTCCCAGTGGATTCTAGCATGAAAACAAATCTCACTTTAATTTAACAAACTTAGGTTTACAAGGCAGTGCAAGGAAATTAAATTACCTGTTTGCAAATACAGCCTCCTTTCTCAAGAAACATTTTTAATATCACTTGCAATTTTCATGTAACTGTTTCCATTGTCAGTTTTTAACTGTTGTGGTTGAGCCATTAATCAAGACTGCGGGCAGGTGGGCAATAACTCAGACTTTGTCAGCGACGGGTTTTACTGCTTTGGGATTTTCAGCAGAGTGTGCATTTGTGGAGGCTGTTCTAGATTGTGGGCTCAAGGAAAGGTGGGGATGATGTCAAAGTGGAGCTCACTCATCTGTAAGGTACATCTACTAGAGTGTAGTGGTTACAGCGGGGGAGATATCAAGTTCATTTGTACTTTGTGGGCCTGGAAAACCATATTATCTGTGTCTTTCAAATGCCCAAATCATTCCATATATGTTTTGAATTTGAATATTCAATATTTTGAATGCTTTGTTTTGCAGTTCACAAAACCTCAATTGTTTTTATGTTATGCCAGTGCTAGGCGTAACACCCTATAGCTTTTTAGTACCTTCCAGCACCTATGGCAACAAAGTTCTATTAAAATTATGCACCCTTACAGAGGAATCCCATTTCTGTAAAAACGAATTATCTTTTTCTTAGAAGGAAGCACAAAAATTGTTGCATAAAAGCAGGTTATAATTTTTTCAGCATGGTGTGCTTTATCAGAAACACTGATTTATTGACTCTGAAAATTAACAGGGAAGTATGCCAGCCTTGATGAGCCTTTTGTCAAGAGCATTTCCTCAGGTCTCTGATGAAAGTGATAATTTGAGAGAGAGATCCTCATCAAACCCATAGCCTAGAGACTAATATATTAGCCTTATATGTGGGATCTGGAGTCTTATCTGAATTTTTTGTATCCCAACTGATTATTTTGGAGCTGCCTTCATGCTAAAATTGTCTTCCTGATGTCATCTGCTCTGTTGTCTTGCTCTCTGTTTTTTTTTGGTTTGGTTTTTATTTTTTTGTTTTGTGGTTTTTTGTTTGTTTGTTTTGTTTTGCTTTTGTTTTTTAATAAATAAGTCTGGAAATGTTTTGTGTTTGTTGTGATACAAAATAGAAAATATTTTTGAATGTTTTCCAAAGGCAGGAAACTATTACTTTGCCATCTTGACATGGCTCTTATTTCATATGCTGTTCCTGCAATGCCTAGTTTCCTTTGTCCTCCTACAGCTGTGGAGGAGAACAAGGGCTTCTCTTTCCCTGATCAGTGTGCTCAAGGCTGCTTGGATTGTCATTCTACCACAAAAGGGAAGGGATTTGTTTGACACTCCCATCTCTACACAAGAAGCAATAAAACAAGGAGGCGAACTAGTCTTCACGGTAAACATGGCAAGCACGGTAAGCAGTACCTCAAATATGAGAAGAGTAAATCTCTATCCCCTCAGATTAAGTGCTTTTCTGAATGACAGTTCCTTGTGGATCTTTCATTGGGATGAGGTACAGCATCTGTTATTTTGAAGGACTGCTCTCAGATACAGGTAATCCCAGAGCACTGAGTGTTTGCAGCTTTGGTATATAGGCATTAAATCATAGTAATATGAACACAAGAATATAATTGTGTGGACTGCAGAGATGCCTGAGATGGCAAATTAGATCTCAACGAGCCTCGGCAAAGGAAAGCGTCATAGTTGATATTTTAGAGAAAATTACTCACTAGAATAAAGGAGTGGGGATTTGAGAGGGAGGTCTTTCCATCAAGACTGATCAACTAAATGAGTTTTCATTAAAGGTAGTTCTTGTAGATAGGTGCATGTAAACCTACTCGGATAATCCCATTACCATCCTACTACATGCAAGTAGATTTTAATGTTGTTATGGTCATCTTTTATATTGGTACATCACTAAAATCACATCTAGTATGACAAGATCAGAGCAGCTGGTCTAATGCATTAAGAGAACTGAAGTAACCAACGCATAGACTGTATAGTGAGTATTATTTTCTAGCAATATAGTTTTTGGGTTTTTTATATGCTATTTTCCCAGCTGCAGGTGTGTAGTGTGATTCACCATAACTTAGCAGATAAAGAAGAATTATTAAATTATTTTGATCTTTACAGGATATTTCCTGCAACTTGAAATACATACTCACTGCTTCTGTTTTTGTATGCCCATCTCTTCTCCATTTGAAAAGTTATCCCAGTGTACTCCATGCAGCCTTTTGGATAAAAACAAAATGAAAAACAATCTAGCAAAAATAGTAACCAGTATGAAGGATTACAAATGACACTTCTGTATCTACTCTTGATGCAAGTAGAGCTCCCTCTGACAGGCTTATCTTCTGCAGTTGGCAGTTTGGCAATTTAGGTGGCAGATAATCTATGCAGATACTGATCCAGCAAATTCATCTGTCTTAATATGTTGAAAATCTACAGATGTATGCCCATGAGTCAATTAACTCATATTAAAGACTTAAGACTGGAACATTCAGTGCTGAGTGTGTTCTATACTCTTTGGTCAACACTGTTTAAACATGCATCCATTTTATTAACTGTAACTAATGCATGTTGTGTAAACCCTAGATAACATTCAATATTCTCCTTATTGGCCCTAAATATTACAGTTTTGTCAGTTCAATTAGGAATGTGTAGCAGAGATGGGAATTGTCCTGTGTCTCACTATTACTCAACTTAGCATGGAGCTAATTTTCAAAGTATTTGTTTTTAGCTAAAAAAAAAAAAAGTCATTATTAATAATTTAAAATTGAGTGGGACTACTACATTCATTTCAGTAGAAAGTAAATGCTGTGGTGATCTTTTCCTCCAGTCCAATTGTTTCCTGTCTTAAAAAAGGGATGTCAGATCTTTTTGTCAGTTCAACATTTTATTCTACTTCAATTACATTTTCTAAAGAAAGATATAGTTTAGAGACTGATGAAACCTAGCACGAACAGGCCATTATTCTTGCCTCTTAACTTCAATTTAAAAGTTCCTGTAAAGGCAAGTTATTGCTTTTATTTCTGACATTCACACATTTCAAAAATTTTATCATAATAAGGTTAATAGACATAATAGTATTTGTATGCTTGTGTGTTGCATAACTGTCAAGTTAGTTTTGAAAGCGGATACTCTAACTGTGAATACATTCATATGACTGTCACCTTGCATATGAAAAACAGTTTACTTTAATTCCTCCACCTCAAAGCCAGATCTAGGGAAAGAAAGGACTCATACTCCAGGCAGAAATGATTATACATGTCTTCAATATGCGGTGCTAAAAATTTTCTTCTTCCATGGGGAAACGTGGCTGGACTTCTCCAGGAGCAAATGTAGGACTTGGAGTTTCTGTCTAGTTCCTCTGTGGGATGCAAATAACACCATCTTTAGTAGTAAGTGGCCTGAGACACCCAAAGGCAAGTCTTTGTCCATGGCAAAAAATAGATGGGCAGGTTCTTTATCTAGTTGCAAAGCAATGGTTACAAAATCATCCATGATCCTTTCTAGTTTTGTCTGTTATGCATATATAGTATCTATAGTATCTATACTGTGTATATATATAAAAGGGATTTTATCCCTCTCCTCATTTTCATCTCCAAGTTCTTTTATGCCATGCTAATTACTATTCTATCTTTCACTTCTGTGACATGTCTTTGCGTTGTCACTTTTTGAGCTTGCAGTTGCTACACATTATTAAGGTAAATGATATCATAACTGACAGCTTAATAGATATTTTCCTCATTAGTGACATAGCTCTACCTCTTTTCATGTTGGTAAAAAAGAATACGAGTGGACAAGTCTATTCTCTATACTTTTTAATCTTGCACATCTCAAAAAAAGAAAATCCATGCCACTGTTAGTGCAAATAGTAATAGAATTAGTTTTTCCTACAGCTTTAATGTACCAAAAAAAAGTCAGTTAAAAAAAAATTATATATATTTATAAACACCATATATTTTCGTATACATAGAATTAGGGCTTACAGGTCTTATGAACCTGATTGGCACTGTACTCCTAAATTTTAAAAACCTCATTTGTTAACACCTGCATGGAAATCAAGGAAATGATACTGCTTAAAGGAACAGAATTGTGGCTACAGATAAAAGCTGCAGAAAATATACTGTCTGAATAAAATAATTTTAAAGGAGTATTTGAGGGCTACTGAGTGCACACCTAGAAATGTTGCTCAGAATTCTGGTTTCATTATTATAAAAGGTGCAAAGAGCAATATTTAAGTTACAGGGATTTGAGGAGATCTGCGAAGTACTGAGGAGACTAGCAAGAACTACAAACAGCCACAAAGCTATTTGTACTGTCTTCAAACAAAACAACAAGGACAATAGGCTTATATTCAAACAGGATGGCTATACAGAGAAAGAACATTAAAAAATGGTTTTATATCTACAATTTGCTTATTTTAAACTGTCAGAATAGCAGTTTTTTAAAAAAAAAAGGTTACGATGTACTTAATTTTCTCCTCCTGTTCTTTGTGTAAAACAAACACATGGTGAGACTGCTACTAAGGCTGAGCTGGGATAGACACAGGTTGGGCACTTCCAGTAAAATCTGAAAACCAGTATCACATTTTACACTTTTTTAGATGTTTTCTTATATATTTCTCCTGAACATAAGAGGAACATCTACACAGAGCTAATTTTATTGCAACTTTTAAATACAGATTTCATGGTCCTAATCTTACCAGAAGTTTTGGAAGTATTTAAACTCCTAAGGAAGAAGCCCCTCTGAAGTCAGTCCATTCTGAGACTGGAATATGGGTCATAAAACCAAAATTTGCAAGTTGAGTGTATTTAAAGGGAGCCTCTTTTCTGCATCACCAAGGGGGAACAGTCTAACGTCTTCTCCTCACAACTGACTAGGCTGAATGCTTTGGATATCAGAAGAATATCCTAGTATTGAAGACAATCAAATGGCAGACTTCAGGTTCGCTCTGTTTCTGGTGTATGTGACTGTGGTGGGATCACCTTGGCTGGCTGCCAGATGCCCATCCAGCTGTTCTCTCACTCCCTGTCCTCAACAGGACAGGGGGAGAAAATAAGGAAAAAGCTTGGGGGTCAAGATAAAGAGAGGGAGATCCCTTACCGATTAGTTTCACAGACAAAACAGACTTGACTTGGGAAAAATGAATTCAGTTTATTAACAATTAAAATGGATTTGGATAGTGAGAAAAAAAGACAAATTAAAACTATGCCTTCCCTCCGTCCCCCCTCTTTTTTTCCCAGGCTCAACTTCACTCCATCATTCCTGAGTCCTCTACCTCATCCTGCACCACCGGCCCCATAAGTGGTGCTGGGGTTGCGGGGAAATGGGGAGTTATGGTCAGTGTCTGACAATTCCTCTCTTTTGCTCTTTGCTTTTCACGCTTTTCACCTGCTCCCATGTGGGCTCCTGCCCAGGCTGCAGTCCTTCAGGATAAACCTGCTCCAGTGTGGATCCTCTCTACAGGCTGCAGTTCCTTCAGGGACTATCCACCTGCTCCATGGGCTGTGGTGTGGATATCTGGTCTGTTGTGGTCCTCTTCATGGGCTGCAGGGAAATACCTGCTCCAGTTTGGTCTTCCCAGGGTCTCTGGGCGGGGTGTCTGCCTGGGTGCCAGCAGCACCTCCTCCTGCTCCTGCCCTGCTGCCCATAGGGCTGGTTCTCACACTGTCCCTCACTGCCAGGTGGCCCTTGGCCCATTCTTAAATAGGCTTTCACAGGGCACCGGCTCCTCTGATGGGCTTGGCTGTGCCCCACGGTGGAGCTGCTGCAGAACGAGCTGTGTTCGTCATGGGGCAGCTCGGGCCTCTCCTCACAGAGGCAGCCCCCCCCCCAACACCTTGCTACCTACACCCAATACAGTTACCTATTATTTTTTCATTTATTGTTAATAAAAAAGCAATATTCAGCTTCTTCAGGGATTAGAATGGATGCACCTGCAAATTATGTTTGGAAAAACAGAAGTCTAAATTGAGAGAGAGAGAGAGAAAAGGAGAAAGATACTTTCCTCTGGGGACTGTTCAATACTCTGTTGAAAGAGATGAGGAGCGTTATTTACCAGTAACTGACTGCATCATGGCATCTCTGTTTTGTGCCTATTAAAATGAAGTTTTGTGGCTCCACAATTCCTAGCAGCATGCCTACTGTGTCTTCCTAGGAAAGTTTTTGCCACAATTCAGTTTATGAAGGAAACAATGCAGTAATGAATTGTGATGGATTAATTTTAATTTAATTTTTTCTTATTATACAATCAAGTGCTGCTTTGGGAGGTATTTCTTTAGAGGTTAAACATCAGCTTGAGACTTGAAAGCGGGGTGCATGCGGCAAGCAAAGAGGTCGGGAGGAATGGTGCCAGTTCTCTGAAGTTTGCTTTGTAAGTGGAATTTCCAAAGTTTAAGCTCCAATCACTTTTCAACCAAAATATTTGCATCATGCCACTTAAATATAAACCATCAATTTTTCACATTGCTTTGGAATTTGGGGAGATGTAGTTAAGGGCTTTGAGAACACCTGTAAGCAATTAAAGATCTTTAAAACCAAAACCAAACCCAGGCTGTTGGTTACCTCTGTGAGTTGTGACATCCACCTTGGGGTGCCCTCAGCTGAGGACTGTGAGGCACCTGAGGTTTGCTTTTCATGCAGATTTTTTTTTTTTTTCTTGTCCAGATTTTGCCCATTTGAAAACACAGAAGTAGCTGAAGTCTGAGGCCACATTAAGAATTATACTCCTGTTTCAGGGCTAGGGTTGGACTGCCAAATATTATTCTGTTGTCAAATCCAGGTAGAAGCTTTTGGTCTAGTCGGTGGTATGCTTGTTTCTGCTGAGCTTAGAGCATATCTCCTTGTTCTGCAGGTTTTGAGTCCATACTAGTACTGTCAACTGCCAGAACTGGGACTATGAACGTTGGGAGGTAGTTTAGAGGCTTCTGCCTTTCACTTGTGGTTACTGCTTCTCTGCTGAGGCATAAGTGACCCCACGAGTACTCGTGATTTCATTGCAAAGTCAAACTGATGGTAAAGCTTTGACTTTGCACTGGAATGGATTTGGAGCATTCATAAATTCAGTTACAGCTCAAGTGATTTCTTCTGAATGTTGTGAATTGTGTAATGTAGTCTGAAGATTGTGATATACTCTTAATTATCATCATTTAGAAGCATATTTATTCATGAAACCGGGATCATATTGTTCACTTCAGCATTTGCCATGAGACTGCTTAGTGTGTTGTATCTCCAGTGCAAGTTTGGTACAATACAACTATGCTTACGTACCTGTGTTCTGAGAAATGTCTAGAAGGAAATTACGAGGGAAAGACCTTACAAAAAGGTCAGTTCTGTCTGCATATGGCCCCTTGTAGTAACTGCTGTTCCAGATGAAGATTGATAAGAGACATTTTAAAAGCATAAAAATATACCTGTAACTATTGCCCGTCCCTTTTCTTCTTTTCAGTGTAGCCCTGAATATGCTTCAGCCTGATCCTTCTGAATGTGCACCATTCCTTGTGGAGGAGAGATTTGTATTGATATATTGTGTCCATTATATAAAATTATACCAAAACTGATATAAAAAAGAAATAAATGAAAATATTGATGTAAAAAGTAAGAAAGAGAAAAAGGTAAGTATACAGCGATCAATGTCAGAAACAAACAAGGATATGTGAATACAAACACTTGACAGATGTACAGGAAAAAAGTTCCCTGTGTTTACCATCAAAAAGTTACACAGGCAACAGAAAAAAACAAACGAGTAAAAAAATCCCAACCCCTGAATCTTACTAGACTTTTAACTTGCTGTGTAATTGCTCTGTATAAATGCTGATGAATAACAAAGCTCATTGTGGCTGTGCACCATACAATCGGTCCTATGAGACTCATTGCAGTAGTAATATTTTTCTGTGTACTGGTCTCTCTGCTAGCAAAATCATAGAATCACAGAATCATAGAATGCTTTGGGTTGGAAGGGACCTTTAGAGGTCATCTAGTGCAACTCCCCTGCAGTGAGCAGGGACATCATCAACTAGATCAGGTTGCTGTGTTCTGCTATGAATGACATTGTGAATCCTTTTGACATTCTTTGGATCAGAACACTGTCTCAGCCATGTGCCATCAATCATAATCTCTTGTGCAAAAAGGATTTTTATTTTAGCCTTGTTTGGTTCAGAAAAAAACATAGTTACTCATTTTGGTTAGTGCTAATGCTTAGGCTGTTACAGGGGGTAGTTTCAAACCACAGCACTTCATAAATGTGCATGCTGATTAGAACTTTTATTTTATGTAATGATCTAGTAATGTAGTGATAATGCAAGTAATAGCCCATACCTAATGATTTCATGTCCAAGGACTAAAAGAATTACTGTAATATATTTAGTGCCAAGTTCTGAGAAAGAATTGTAAATCTATTTCCTTGTGCATTCTTAATAGACATGTATGCTGTTTGTCTAGCTGCCAAAGGAAAGGCCTGTAAAAAGAAAAAAATAAAATGCGGATACCTGATTTCTGATTCTGCTCTCTGCTGAAGAGGAGGCAGCTGAACCAGTGTTCTTGTTCAATCTGCAGAATGTATGTGAACAAGATGACAATCTGTTTTGAAGGCACACACCAGAAACTGGGTACCTGAGGTGAAGGTTCTTGTGGACTACTTCTCATTAATGTTTCTGTGGCAAATGGTGCAAGATGACTATAGGATAAAACCAGAAGTAGTATCGGAAGCTGGAAGAACACAAATTGAATTTTCAAATTTAGACATAGCCTTAGTTACTGGGATTAATTCACTGAAGCTTTTTCAATTCTGTTTCCTAGCTGTGTGAAAACATGACTGGGGTTGCTATATTGGCCTAAAACTAGTAATCTCATTGAAGTCTGTGATACTATTTCAGATTGCTCTGGTATAGCTGAGATGTGGAATTTGAGACACCGTTTGTTGCACAGAACCTTTCTGAATCTGCAGAATTCTCCAGATATTCCTCCAAATGAAATTGGCTTCTTAACAGACACCATTGCAAGGGGAGGGTGGGGGGCATGGGAAGATTTTACTTTCTTGTTTGTTGCTTTCCTTATCTTTGTTTGGGGAGTGATGCTGGTATGAGATAGAAATTACAGAAACACTGTAGCCAGTGAAACTTTTGGCAGTAGCGCTGACTTACATTGGTTTCAAGTGTCCCTGAAATTATGACTTGCACAGGGTTACTCTTCCTGCTTCTGGGAAAAAAGGTTTAGTAATGAACCTGGCCAAAACATTTCTCTACAGAATATAACT
>VYZW01000825.1:2414-16872 GCA_013401315.1 Balaeniceps rex | reverse complement strand
CCATTATACCATAATCTCCACAGTTTCCACACTTGGAATGATTTTTTGTTCATTCCCCCATTGTCAACAGGGATGGTAGGAATTTTCCTGTTATTGGTGATCCATTCAACATATTTGCCACAGGAAACATTATTCCTTATCCCTCCCAATATTTCTTGGAGAGTTGTCAGTATTAAACAGACTTCTCATTCACCACAACAGCTAATCCTACTACTACAGCCACTTAACTAATTTTTTATTTAAAGAGTGAGCTTAAGTGGATAATGCCAAATGCAGGTAAGTACCAGCCAAAAAGCTGGAGAGAATCACAGAGGTGATACTTCAAGAAAAAAGTTTTGGTTTGGTTTGGTTTTTTGGTCTTCAAAAGCCTTTCTTAATTCAGGACTTTATAATAAAGTTTATCTTTGTTCCCCATATTCCATCTTCCCTCTCTTGCTTGCTTTCTGCTGCAAAGGCAGTACTTCTCCATGATAAACTCCATGCCTATAGTTCTCATTAATTAATTAGTGCTTTTTTACTTCCTCATTAAGCTTACTTTCAGCTTATTCCTGTTGGTTTTTCCATATAGGATTTTGTTGTTTTATTCATATGGGAAGGAGGCAAAATCATGTACAAAACAATCAAGTTCTAACTGAAATAACTTCTAACCTACTAGTTGTAGAAAAATATTTTCTTTTTTCTGTATTCTAAACTGTCATCTTTCAACTGGTAATTTTTTAACTAAATCTTTTATTCTGAGTGTAAAATGCTTCCTTTTTAGGCCTGACAATTTGAGAATTAGGCTTATTATAAGCATTACTTCTTGGCCTAATATAATGCTTTTTCAGATGTAGAGAGATACCATGAGCCGTGTGTGCATAGAGGTTCATTACCAGCTGTATGATTTTCAAAGAAATTTTTGATTTTTTCAGATCTGGTAGCAGAAATACTGGCATTTTATTTGTTTTGTGATCATTAAAAATGTTGTAGTTTGTCATTTTAAGATGTTGTCTTGATGAAATTCTGAACACAACTTTTTTCAAACTCATAGGACATATTAGATACTGAATATAATGGAGAAGCAGCATTGGAACATTCCACAGAACAGTCTGACCTGACTTCAGCAGATATTAGTGACTCTGATACTGGTAATGTTAGCATTGCGATCTTGAACATGCTTTAATCTTAACACTGAACCTTGCATGAATTTTAGTAAGCTTTTTTTCCCTGCTTCTCTAAAAGCAGAGCTTACAAGCAGAACAAAACGAAGATCAAGAAGCGTAAATTAATAGTTTTGGGGTTTTTCTTCCATCCTCTGCAAATGTTAGAAAGGGCAGACTATTTGAAAACATTCATCCTACTTAACTGTAGGATTTGGGGAAAATTGTATTAGTTGCGACTCTGACTTTCCTCTGTCCAGAGGCAACTGTTTCTAAGGAGGCTTTCAAAGTTTAACTGGCTTTCTCCCCCCCTCCCCTCCTTCTTTCCCTTCTTGGTGGAGAAGAGGCTTCGTGCAGGTCTAGTGCAGTCCAGATGCTACTGGAAAAAAAATGATGTTGTATATGATGAAAAACTCTGTTTAATACCTGAATATTGCAGCTACTTGGCCTCAGTATTTCTGATTAATTTTTTCAAAGAATCTTGGATTTCTCTGAGGTCATTTCCTTCTTGATATCAACAAATGGTTATTTTTCTCAAGCACAGGAAGGGCTTGGAGAGGAAAAATCCTATGCTTGGAGAGGAAAAATACCTAGAATACTAGTGAAGCTATTTTGTATGATTTTTTTTTTTTCTCTGTGTGATAGCAATTTTTTTTTTCTAGGAAGCTTAGCTTTTGAAAACCTCAATTAATACAATGCTAATAACAAAACTTGCAATGACCTGCAATATATGAGACTTGGAACTCTTAGTTCCTTTTTGTAAGCATAATGGAAATAGCTTTCACCCACCTCTCCCCCCTTGTTTCTTCAGGATTTTCTGTGAATGGAAAGCATTCCTGACTCTCAGTTGTGTGAAAATGTAGGAAAGTCAGATGTGAACCTGCCAGACTGGAAATGCTTGTTTTGAAAAGCCCGATTTAGACACATAAGTAATGAAGGCTTCAGAATCTTCTCTTACTGAAAAACAGTATTTCTCTTCTTTAAGACTATTCAAGCAGCCGATCAGCTAAGCAGTCCTTATCAGTAAATGAAGAAGATGAACCCCAAAGCTTTTCAACTGGCTCTTCAGAATCAGCATATGAGAACAACATCACTACTGAATTTTTGAACAGTGTAAGAAATATGAATGTTGAGGAAGTTACTGCTACTCTACACAAAATAGCAGCAGCAAATCCAGCTTTCAGAGGTAATTCAGGTATACATGCATACACACACACACACGTAAACACACATATGTAAAAATATACATAACATAATTTTGTTAGCTCTGAAATACTAAGGACTATATGGGTCAAAGAACTTTGAGGTATTAAGGAGGGCTGAAGAGACTTTTTTTTTTTCCCTCCCTCTAACTTTTGCAGGATCCAGTTTAGGAATGGTAATTCAAAATGGCTGCCTTCCCATGAAGGTGTGAATAATTGCTGAATTTCTTTTTAAATTCTTTTCTCATTTGTGCATACTAACAGTTACATGGTGAGAGACAGTAAACTAAAATCAAGCATATTGTTATTAGAAAAAAGAATGATCTTTTGTCTGTGATATAACTGGTGAATCACTTGTTTGGGGAATGCCAACAGCAAAGAAATTTTTACTTATTGATTCCTGAAGGAACTGTACTTGCACAGTAACATAGAAATAATAACGAATCAGAGACAAGTAGTCTTTCTTTTGCTTACAAGTTTCTAATAAGTTTCAGCTACTAAACTTTCCCACGTCTCCAGTCAGCTGCCGCTCTTTCTTCAGAAGCTTCATGTGTACATTTCTAAGCTTCTCAGAGTGTGTTTAGGATCATCAGGGTAAAAAAAGAACACTGAACATGAGTACATTGTAAAGAAGCTTAAGATATTCTTTGCCTGAGTGCTCACTGTGGAAGAAACTGGAGAGACTGCAATCTCTGCCATAACCTCTCCTTGGGCATGTGTGTGCGCATGCTCATCAACAACTCAGCAGAGTGTCTGTTTGGAATGGAAGTTCTGGAACAAACTGACAACATAAACCCCTGAAAGTAGCAAATTGTAATAACTCTTCCATGAACATCACCTGGTCCTAGCAACCTCCAGAACAAAATGGTTAAGTTACTGATCATAGTGATTTCTCCTATAAAGCTTCCTTTGGAACCTGAAAATTTGTGGGTGGCAAATGTGGTTCTCTTTTATGTATATTTCTCTTTTTTGGGGGTTTTGTTGTGTGTTGAACACAGCTGCTTGCTCAGTGCCCCCCGCAGCTGGACAGGGAAGAGAATAGGAAGAACAAAAGTGAGAAAACTCGTGGGACATGATAAAGACAGATTAATAAGTGAAGGGAAGGGGTGGGTGGGAACACATAATGCAAAGACAATTGCTTAGCACTTCCAACAAGCGGACTGATGCCCAGGCAGTCTCTGAGCAACAGCCACCTCGGAAGCCAACCCCCCACCTTGCCTCCCCAGTTGTTATTGCTGAGCATGATGTATGGAATAGCCCTTTGGCCAGTTTGGGTCAGTTGTCCCAGCTGTGTCCCCTACCAGTCTTCCCTCCCACCCCAATCACTGTGAGGGTGCAGTGCAGGAAAGAGAGAAAGCCTTGAGCTGTGCAAGCACCCTTCGGCAATAGCCAAAACACTGGTGTGTTATCAGCACTGTTTTGGCCACAAATCCAAAACGCAGCACCATACAGGCTGCTAGGAAGAAAGTTAACTCCATCCCAGCCAAAACCATTACAGGATTCCAAGTGATCTTTGAAACTGCCAGCTTCTATTGGACAGGTGAATAGAAACTGTTTAGAAAAACAAGGTAGGAATTAGTGGACACCTGGAAAAATATGATCTGCTTAGAGTGGTTTGGGGGAATGAATATGGCTTTGTGATAAATCCTTGCAGACTTTCTGCAGTTGTCTGAAAGGGGTCAGCAAAGGAGTCGGATAAAGGTGATCCAGTTCATACAGTCTGTTTGGAATTCCAAGAAGCTTTTGATAGGTACCCTAATCAGAGGCTTGTAAGGGAACTAACTGGCTGTGGGAAAAGAGGGAAATCCTTGCATTGTTTAAATAATAAACAGATAGCAAATGGGCAATTACTTTTTACAGTGAAAAGAGATTCCAGTAGAGAACCGTGAGCCTGTGCTTAAGACCTGTGCTGTTTATTATCTTCACGAATGACCTGGAAAAAGGCATGAGTATCTGGATGACAAAGTTTTGTCAAATTCTAAACAGTTAAAAGTGTTGGTTGACTGATGAATTTCAAAAGCTCCTCATCAGATCAGTGGAAATACCAACTTATCAGTCAGAAGAATATGTCGAATACAAGGAATTAAGGAAAGAATGGAAAGCAAGATGGGAGTCATCGTTTTGCTGTTGCATAAACTCATGCTTTGCCTGTATCTGGCATAGGGCATATATTTCTATTTCCCTTATTTCAGATAAAGGACTTTATTGCTGCAAAAGGTTTAGAGAAGGCAACAAAATATGGGAATGTCTTCTATGTAAGAAGCAATAGAAAGCTACGACTCTTTTTGGCCTGGAAAAGAGATGACTGAGATATTATAACAGAGATTTGTAAAATCATGAGTGGATGGAGATGACAGACAGGATTCTATTATTTCCTATCTCTTTTTGTCCATAAACTTGGAGTAGTGTGGGAGTCCAACTTCAAAACGGGCAAAAAGAGATGGTTCTTCATGCAGTAGTAGGTGGATGATCTATGGAACTCCTAGCAAAAGGATACCATGGATATAAAAATGTCACGTGTCCTTGTCTTCACTGTTGGGCCAGACTGGGCAAGTGTTTGGAAGAAGGCTACCGAGAAGTTAGCTGTATCAGACTTGGAAAGTCTTCTTGAGCTGAAGATGATCTGAGATTGGAAGAACATACTATTCCCGCACCCCACGAAGCATCAGGCACACTTGCCCTCCTCTTACTCTTCCCTTAGCATTTGGTTATGGGTGCTGAATGTTTATTGCCACTTAAGCAGTCCCTGTGTTTCTTCTAATTCTCCTCTCTCCCTCCTAAAGTGATGGGCATTAGTTTCATCAAAGCAACGTGGCCTTCTTGCTTGTGCTCAGACAAGGACTCTTTGACTTATTGTTACAGTGATAAAATCAAGCACTTCTGGTCGTACTTTCCCGATTATCAGCTGCAGATCTTTGAAAGACGGAGACAGTGTAGACGGGCAAGACAGACCCTTTAACTGAACAAGTACAGCTGTTCATAGCAATATACAGTTACAGTTTCCAGTCACATTCTGATTGTTAACAGTTATGGTATTTTTTATTTAATAAAAGATGCAAACTCATGTCAGCATCTAAATGTTTCAGTATAACTTGTGCTTTTAAATGTATTTTACCATCAAACCACTTATTTTCTGTTTCTACTTGTTTGTTTGTTTGCCTTTAACTAAGGAATTGATATTCCGAATGTTATAAGGATCCTGACTGAAAGTGGAACTCTGAGAAGACCAAGCAATGGCAGCACACAGTGACATGGTAGTTAATAGAGTTAATAATGTTTACTTTCTGTAAGTTCGAGATTGTTGTTTTACTTAATATGAACTCAGTGTAGCTGATTTTGCTATGTTCAAATTTTGTACAGTGTTATTTTAATTAAATTAATAACTTGGTTTTGAGATTCTTGTTATTTATTTCTCCATATAGTCGAAATATCTATATTTGTGGAAAGGTGGTAACACTCACGTTCTTTCTTTCCGTGTTAAAATGTACTTCTAAAACAGGTAACTTGTTTTTCTAAATATCTCTAAATACCGTACATTGACAGTCTGATCTTTTCTTATTGTTGGTTCTTTCACAAAGAGTTATCAATGGAATGAACTACTGCAGTCAGCAGTACAAACTCATCCTACAAAAAATACTTGGAAGTTACTCCCTGTGGCTGCTGGGCCTGACTCAAAAGCTACTGTAATCAAAAATCCCTTCCCATATGATGATTATGAATAGGTTTCCACATATGTTTTTAAGTAAAGGTTAAAAATAATAATAAAAAGTCCATGCTGTCAGTCTAGTTCTGAGTTGAGAAGTTCCTGGATTATAGGCAATTTAGGGAGCTTAGATAGTTGGAAGCTTTAGCAAAGTCAGCAGAGGTTGGCTATGTCTGCAAATTCAGGGATATGTCCCAAGAGATCTAACCAGACTATGGTTAGGAGGCACTGATGTGGTAGCGAAAGATTCTTTTGTCTTCTCTAATCCCACCAGAATGTGAATGAAATGAAAGCTGGCTTATACTGTCCTTCAATTCAGGCTCTTTTAATGTGAACTTTTTTCTAACTAAAGTAGTAGTGTTTCTGACTGAATGCAAAGGTCTGTATATTAATGACTACTATTGTAGGATGATGAAAAATGTTTTGGATGGTTACAAATTAGTGTGCTTGGAAAAAAACCTTAAATTGTGTAATTAAAATTTGGTTCCTGTTTGTGATGTTGGGTAGCATTTAGTGGTTCTAATTAAAGCTCTTCAGCTTTGCAGCCAAATGCTGGTATAATACAGACATGCTGGGGCCAGATGGCAAATGAACTTTTTAATGTTAACTTACATTTTTTTTGAGATCTGGATGGAATTGAGAATCCTTATCCTGATGGTTTCACATCTTCATATCATGGAATGCAAGACGCCATAAAAATAAGGTAACAAAGAAAGCAGCAACAAAATTGGTTAGTTTTGTTCTATGAACAGATACAGGAATGAAAACAGTTCAATGACAATTAAAGAAATGAAACCACAAAATGCTCCTTTGAAGAAATTGTAAAGTATTTCTAGAATGCCTCTAAATATGTTCTTGTCAGAAGCAGAGGTGGAACCAGCAGAGCTCTTAACAGCTCATTTACTCTAAAATAGGGACAGTGTTAATGCCTGCTTAATGAAGGTTAACTTGATCAGTAAAAACATCTTTTAGTTGATATGAAATGCTGAATTCTGTTCCTGTAATGCAGTAAATAAAAATAGAAACATCTTTTTGTTTGTTTTCGAAGTGCAGAACATTCTATTAGTTAAAATAATAAAATCAGAATTTTCAGCTGTTGTAAATGGCCATCTCTGGGACAGCTTCTCTTTTCTCTTACTGTGGAATCATTCCTAGTGGAAATAAAGTTAAAATTAAGTTGAAATTACTTGGATTTGAGTATTTTTTTTTCCTTGGATGCAGGAGGAGCATGCTGAAATGGAAAGACCTCTGAATCTATAGCACACTGATATACAATGGTTTGAATGGTATGCTGCAGAGTGCTGCTGTACTTCTCAAAGACAGCTGAGAAAACTGCACAAAAAGTCATGAAGTGTACGCTTCCAGAAATGTTTTTTGGGAGAATCTGTGACATAGTCTATTCAGTTGTACAATTATCTTCCCCTTAAAACTTCTTTGCTGGTGCAAACAGAGGCTGCAAAAGATCTATATTATTTTGTTCTTGTATCTGCCTGTGTTTTGTGATGGCTTGGTGTATTCTTATACTAATGGAAAACCATATGTTTGTTCCAAAACAGTTTTTAAGGATAATGTTTTACTTGTGCCAGAATTTTAAAGTAAGAAAAAAAGGCATTCTCTTTCCTAATGATGCTTAAACAATGTTGCTGACTGTATTTAATATTATATATTTTAATTGTTTCTCACAGTAACAGCAAGGCAGATATCTGGGGTAACTGGAGAATTAATAGAATTAAAACTTAAGCAAGAGCAAGAAAAATTAAACCAAGGGAGAATAAATTTTTCTTTTAGCTTTACCTTAGTTTTACACATTTTACTCAGAGACTCTCTAACAAAAAAATGCAGAACTTGTACTCCTCTTAGAAGGCAGAAAGTGGAAAAGGAGAAAAGTTTTCACAGGTGACTTGATAGGAAATGAAAAGTTCTGAATGTGCAACGGAAGACTTAACTGTCGTGTAAATTGTGATGTCTGTTTTAGACAGGTACAGAAACATCCCCTGCTTGTTTTGTTTCCTGTGTCTTCTAGGACTGTGCTCTGTCCTTCTGACTTAGGAATTCATTACCCCTCTTGAAGCAGTAAGCCTCGTCTGGTGAATTTGATCTAGGTATTGGTGTACAAAAATATATAGTGTGCCTGATGGTCTGATACTGCATGCGAAACCTGAAACGCTAATGCCGACTCTGCATTGCCTTCACTGAAATTATTATTTCTTCTAAATGTTTTCCAAGTCTACAAACACAAATTTTGGTATTTGTTATTATTAATGCATTCTTGGAGGAGGAAATGAGATACAAATCAAGAGCTAAAGTAGCTGGGCTCAAAGAAAGCATGAAAGTGACCCTATTACTAGAAGAAGCCTGAGCCAACACATCTCTGATTCCAGTAACTAAAATGATGTAATGCCTCGTGTGATGGGGTGCTGGCATCTTAAAAAAAAAAAAAATGCTGCTGAACTTTTAGCAGGCATCCACACTGGTTCAAATCAACGCAGTGTAGCGTAATTACTTTAGTGACCTGACTGAATTGTTCTCCTGGCTGATTAAGGTAAGACATTAAGGCAAGACATCCTGATGCGCTTGGAGGCGGTGGAGTGGGAACGGGGGGTTACTTCGGAGCCCCTTGAGCAGCCCCCTGCAAAACCATCTCCTTCCGTCGGGAAACTCGGTCAGGCTGCAGAGTGGAAAATGTTTCTCCGAGTACCTGATGAAGCCGGCGTAAGAAAAAAAAGCCTCACGAAGCTGCCACGGCCCTCCTGTTCAACAGCGGACTGCTCTGCTCTACTACGTATATGAAGACCGTTTGCGTTCCTTTGTTTAACGGACTGCTGTGCCAGCAGCGACCTTTTACCACAGAAAAGGGAAAACCTCCTCTAAGCCGTCACCAGAGCACCGCTTCGGGGAAAGAACGGCGCCTCTGCACCGTCCCCTTGTAGCTGAAAGACCACCAGCCCCCTCCACCCCTCCCGAGCTGGCCGCGCCACCCCTGCTCCCAGGCCGCTCCCCCGCGGGCGGACGGCGGAGTCCGCCGCCGCTGCAGGTGGCGCCAGCGCCCCGGCCCCGGCAGAGTGGGGAGGAAGGGCGCTCCTTCCCGCGGGGGCAGGCGGGGTGGGGCGGGGTGTGGGGGGGGTCGCTCGCTGGTTGCAGCCGCTCACGTGGGGGCGGCCGTTTCCGGGCAGGGTCTCGGGGGCGGAAGGGGGCTCGCGCTGCCGCGTGGTTGGTGAGTGGCCGGCGCGGCGCGCGCGGGGCTCGGCGGTGCCGTTCCGAGCGGGGGGAAGGAGGCGCCCGGCCCGGGGGCCGCCGGCTCGCCCTGCCCTGCCCTGCGCGAACGGCCGCCTTTTGTGCGACCCGCCCCCTTCCCGCACGGTCCTGCGCAGGGCGGCGGGAAAGCGCGAGCACAGCCGCGGGCGTGCCGGTCCCGGGAAACCGGCGGCCTCGGCTCCCCCGGCCGCGGGCGTCGTCCGCCGCCGCCCCTGCCCCACCTCCCCAGGGGTTAGCGTGCTGCCCCTCGCCCGGCGGCTTCCCTTAGCCGCTGCTCCCGCCTTGCACTGCCGCTGGTGGAGCCCCAGCTCTTCCCCGGCGCGGCTGCGGGGGCTCCCGGGAGCCGAACTCGCGGCCTCCCCGCCGGGAGCCCCGGCGCCGGGCGGGTACTAACGCGCTGTATTTAAACACCTCGTAGAGCGACTGGAGCGGGAGCGGCTCTTGGGGGGAGAAGCCGGAAGATGTCCCAGGACGGTGAGGAGCGTTGCTTAACGGCCTAGACCTGCGGGAGGAGCCGCCGCCTCCGCTTCGGCAGCGCCTTGGTGTTGGGATACAGCGTTTGCGGCGTGGCGCGGCCTTTGGTTATTAGGTTGTGTGGTGACGGGGGTATGCTGTGCAGCGCGGGAACCTCAGAAAGTTAATTGCCAGTAAGTATTGCCCCTTGCTGGGAGAGAACTCGCCCAGGTGGAAATCTTTATCGGGTGAGAGGAGTTAGGGCATGTACCGTGCCTGCTGGTTTCTCGGGTTTTTCCTGGTTGCTTGAGCTTGTAAATATGCTGGTAGCGAGATTCCCTGAGGATACGGCCTGAAAACTGCAAGGGAGTAAATTACAGGTGAAGCAGTTTCTTCTTTTGTTTCCACTCCGTTTCCCTCAGCCTGCTGCAAGGATGGCTGAGTGACGCTTCAGAAGTAGCTTCTGAAAAGCACTGCATACAGCTTTCTGTTAAAGGAAGTCAGTATTGATTTGAGGTTGTTTTAATGTTTTAGATTGTAAAACTGTATTAGTGCAGAAACTATTAGGTGCACTTAGCTCAGTCCTGTTGGAGGAGGGCCGACTGAAAATACGGTTGAAGTCAAAAGGCAAGCAGTTGCTTCAGCAAGAAGTTTTTGTTTCAGCAAGAAGTTTCATTAAAATATTTACATAACTTCATAAGCTGTATGCAGTTTTGCTTAATGACTTATTGTGTAGGCACCGTGGTGTGTTCATGGTTTTGGTTTTGTAACTGTTTGATGTAGTGTGGTACGTATCAATTGGAAATGGATATGTTTAGATTTCCTATAAACTATTTCCAAAATATGTAGTGCAAGGTAAACTGTGCTTCTTTGCTTTAGGAGGGGAAAGTATGTTTTATAAGTCTTCTCCTTTAAAAGAATTTAATTGACTTTGTTCAGGTGTGTGCGCATCTGTATTGTAAAGTTCTTAATGCTAGTAGGAAGCCCAACATCTCATCTCATGGAGTGAGGCTTTCTAAATATCTCCATTAAAGTAAGCTTTGTAAGTGGAAATAACGTTCATGTCAAAAGTTTCTAGCTGTTTCTGTATGTTCTTGCAATCAAGTAGTGAAAATATTGTTGTAATTCTTTCCTAGAAGATGCATATGGTAAAAATCAAAAGTTATAAAACCATAGTTGTTATACTTGGACACTAAAGGACCTTTTTATTTTGGCACCAAACCCCAAGTTTTTTTAAAGCCTTTTCAGTTGATAGGTTGCTTATGCTAAATTTACACTTCAGTTAAAGTGATCTTGTAGATAGCTGTTTTAAGCTAGCATGTGGAAAACAGAAATTAAGTTGTCCAATGTTTTTATAATCAGTTGTTTAAATTGTTTTAAAAGAATAGAAAACAACAATTGGATTTAAAACATTCCTTAATGATTATCCTGATGATGCGTATATGAAATATTGTAATACAGCACAAATTTACAGTTTGAAGTCCATTGGGAAAATCAGCTGTAGATTTCTATTTTCTAGAGTGAATGATGATCATATCCAATGTCAAAGAATCTTTGTTTGGATATTTTATTCAGAAATTTCTGGGTTTACTCAGCTGTATATTTTTTTTCTTTTTTTAGTTAGTTTGGTCTTCAAAATTTGAACGTTGCATTTGCAACTTTTTTGTATAGTTCAGATATTAAGAATGTGCAGAAACTAGTTACCCAAAGAGTAGTTTGAAAGAGAGAAGAAACAAAAAGTTTATGTACCTGACAGCATAGACTGTATACGGTGTGCAGTGAGACCTGGAAGTACTCAGAGTTCCAGCTCTGTAAATTACCCCTTATCATTAGAAAGTTGTGAGATGTTAAACCTCAGCATCATAATGGCTTTGTGCTTGTCTCCCTCTTCCCCCTTTTAAATTGTAAGTGATTTCTACAACCACTTCTAGGAGTCATCAGACCATGGATTCATGGTCTTAATTAACAGAAATCTATTTGTATGTGATGTTGACTGTTGTGACATCAGCTTCTGGAGTTTTATAATGAATGAATTTAGAAGTGTGGAGATCGAGGGAAGGAAGATAAAATAAAGGAACCTGTGGTGTAGTGTTTGTTGGGTTTGGGTTTTTTGGGGGTGGGAGGTTGGTTAGGTTTGGTTTTTTTTTTTGGTAATGTTAAGAGTACTTTTATCAGTACAGGTATATCAAAGCCAAAAGGTCATTCAGAAACTGAAGTGTGGGTTTTAGTTTGTTTTGGTTATTGTATGTCTATTGTAGTACGTCTGTATGACTGACTTCTGAGTATAGCTACTCATACTACCTTATTTCTTATTCCTTATTAAATTTGGCTTAGTTTTTCAGTCTCTTTTTACTTTATATGTGCCCATTTAACCTTGTTTTTTCCCCTCATTCTTTCTAGTTACCATTTTTTAAATGCACAAACTGGACTTTTCAGTGTGGAAGTTTTCTTAGATTCTTGTATGCTGCTGTTATCAGTGAAGGCCTGATTGAACCCATGATTTTACCTGTGCAGACTGTGTGCTATTAATGATTGAGTTGGTAAACAATGTACAAATTAAATGAAACAGCTCACTGAGCTGTTTCGGCTTGACAAGGGTCAAGTATGTAAAAAGTTGCTTTATTGGCAGGAACTTTTTAAAACAAAACAAAACCAACAACTTAATCTGATAAAGCAGTGGAAGATGCAGATACTTAAGTGATCTTTTTCAATAACGTAGCTCTTAGACCAAAGACAACCAAAGGAGCAGCAGAGTGTTTTGTGGACACTAGGACAACAGCTGTACCGTATCAGTCTGCATATCTGTTTAGCCTAGTATCTTGTCTCAGGAGCGGACACTAGTTTGGGCATAGGAAAAAGCATAAAAACAGTAGCCTTTGTGAGGAAGTTGCTGCTCTTTGGTGGAAAAAATATTTTTCTGTGGTGTATTTAATCAAATTAAAATTCTGAATATCTTTTTGCAGAGAATCAGAATGACTAAAAAAAGGAAACATCAAGAAGACTTCCAGAAAGTGAAACTAAAAGTTGGGAAAAAAAAGCCTAAACTAGAGAATGCAACTGATACTACCTTCAAAACAAAGGCCATACAAATTCCTGAGCAGCTTAAAGAAGATGGAGTGCTTCCTACGCAAAATAGAAAACTTAACATAAAGGTATACTGTGACATTACATTCTGAAATGACAGAACATTACTTGTCATTTATCTAGGTTTACTATGTTTACTAGAGTTTAGGAAAAAAAGATTTCTTAAAAAAAACCTGGCAGAGTATCTGAATACAGTGTCTCTGTCCTTGACAATAAGCTGACCCATGAATTTAATGAATTGCTGGACCAGCGTATAACCCAAGGGAAAAGTTTCCAGCAGTGCAAAAACTGAACTTGCACACAGATTTAAGTATCTAGGATTAACATTCTGGTTTTGAAAGTCTTGCATTGTAACTTAAGGACAGGGTTTTAAAAAGCAGACTTCCTGAGATGATGATTTCAAAATTTTTTTTATTTCTTTGGGTGGGGGTTCTGCTTTCCTTTCTTTGCGTCGTCTTCTGTCTCTTGCAGCTCCCTGCTTAAACTGAAGAGAGCTGTTGGGACTGAAATTTCATAGTTCTACTTTTGAGAACAAGTGTGAGAGGACTTATTTTTGCTCATTCCTCTGTTAAAGTCAGTAGGGTTGTGCATAAACTCAAGAATGAGGATTATCTAATTACCTGAAGGACAAGTCATGGTATCTTGTTTTTCCTGTCATTGAATTCTGATGATTTGTTCATTGTTATGCTTAAATTAATATTATATTTGTTCTGAATATCTTATGCTGCTACATAAGATGTACAGCAGTACATCATGAGAATAGATTCTGTATTTTTGAGTGTTTAAGAAAAATGTGCTGGAAATGGGTGGGGAAGTTTAAAGAGCTTAAAGTAATAGTGATAGCAAGTGTATCTGTTTCTTTCCTTTTAGGATCTGCTTTCACAGATGCATCACTATAGTCCTGGGGTTAAGCATAATGCACTTCTTGGGCTCAAAGATCTCCTGTCTCAGTATCCATTTGTAATTGATGCACATCTTTCAAATATAATAAGTGAGGTGGCAGCTGTGTTTACAGACAAAGATTCTGGTGTCAGAGGAGCAGCTGTTCACCTGCTGCAATTCTTGGCTTCAAAAATAAAAGCGGAACAGATCGCTCCATTTTTTCCTTTGGTAAGTGCCCATCTATCCAGTGCCATGACTCATATCAGTGAGGGGATTCAGGAAGATTCACTGAAAGTCTTGGACGTTTTATTGGAAGCATACCCAGCTCTTCTCACAGACCGCAGCAGTATATTGTTGAAGAATTTTGTAGAGCTTATTTCTCACCAGCAACTGTCAAAAAGACTGAAAAGCAAAGAGAAACTTTCCTGGATGCTCTCTGTTAACCCAAATCGCAGAGTAACGTCTCAGCAGTGGAGGTTGAATGTACTTACCAGGCTCAAGAAGTTTCTCCAAGCAGTGGTAGATGGATCCAGTGAAATAGAGGATGAAGGGCTTCAAGAACAAAAGGATAGCCCTCATTCTGTGAGGAACCCAGTATGTATCAGTTGGAAGGTCCATGCAAATAATCAGCAACATATACAACTGTTTGAAAATGGTGGCTTACGACCAAAGATCAACTCATCATTTAGACTGAGGTGAGAAAACATTAACTAATTTAGGAACTAATGTCGACTGTGGGA
>VYZW01000824.1:3947-18059 GCA_013401315.1 Balaeniceps rex | reverse complement strand
AATAAGCTCCCAAATTACATCACTCTTGACAAGGCTGATAGCTCAGCTCAGTTGAGATCCATAGTCTAGATGCTACTTCTTAATGAATTTGTTTACTTACAGAAAAGGAAAAGAAGTCCCTCCCTCCTTCAAACAGTTTTTCAGCAGCTCACTTGCTTTGATGCAGATTAATCTTTCGGGAACTAAACTCCCTCCTGAGCCTCTAAAGTAAGAATTTCATTTCATTTTCTCCTGTTGCCTAAAACCTAGTTTGCATTGTTATTATGTGAGTGCCTCATATTAGAAATGAAGGGGAAAGGATTTTGCTTTTTTTTTTCCGTTGTACATTATTGATATTGCAAGAGTGAGTTTTATAATGATCACACATTCAAGAAACGTCGTTTCTATCTCACAGTTGAGACTATTAATCATATTTTGTTCTGTAGGAATGTCACAGCTGTTTAGCTTCCATCAACTTTTTTTTGTGATATATTTCTTACTTTGTGGCTTACGAACAAAACTGTTTGCTTCACAGTGAAATGGGATTATGTACTTGTGTGAGTGTCATTCCTTTGAGGGTGCGGTATTGCAACAGCCATTGTGAAACTGAACCTATTGCAGTGCTTGGGAGGAGAGACCTATTGCACAGAGCTATACTCTCCTTCTAGGGGGGAGAGATGATGGCAGCAACTTCTAGGAATGCTAAGTGTAATACATCTCTTCGCTATATGTCACCCATCCTGTGGCTAACAGGTTCTGGTGATGTGGATTGGGCACTTCCATTGCCCACACAACACTGGAGGGAAACTCCTCTTACAGCCTAATGCAGGCCGAGGGAAATCGTGTAGCACTGTGTCACCCTTCCTGTGACGTGCAGTTTTGAACTGTGTTGAACTTTCCAGACATAAAATTTAAAGGTGTTCTAAAGCCAAGCTAGGTCTAGATAGATAGGTCTAACCTAGATACGCAATTCTGTGATTCTGGCAGAATCCTTGTGTGTATTGGACTACATTAAAGAAAGGGCTCTTTCCAGAGTGTCAGCTTGCTAGCTAATATGCATTCAAACATACATAACCCTATCTGTAGTAGACGTCCAGACATGTTCACTAACCGTTTTGTGGAACACACCTCCAAAATCCTCATCTGGACACAAATATAGATACATATGTGTATGCATGTATACTTGTGTGGTTGGGGAGCCTGCCTTATGAGGGAGAACAGGGAAGGAAAGTGGGCAGTAGCTCAGCAAGGGAGTAGCTAATGAATGGGAGTTGATGGCAAAATCAGAGATATTGGATATAAAGAGTAGGTAGTGAGTGCTGGATGGAAAGCTTTTCATACAATCTGGGGGAAGCCTAAGGGGAAGAAAAGTGACAAGTGCCACACAGGAAAGAGTAGTGTACATTGTTTGGGGATATTTTTTCTTAATGCAATTTGACATTGGAGAGGGCAGTACAATATGATGCTTAAGTAGGGTGCACTGGATTGAAATCAATATTCATTTTAGCTCTGAACTTTGTTCTGTGTGATGCTCTTGGTTGCTGTCTTGCTTGCTTAGACTTTGCTAAGATTAGGAAGATATGGTACTGATGTGTTTTCAAACAGAAGGTGATTATTGAGAAACACATTGGTTGATTCTGATTAATTTAGGGCTATTGATTCTGTGGTGGGAGGGCAGCAGGAAGCTATGTTTAATGAAGCAAGAAGAACGGAGGATGTATGTGACTAATACACAAGACAATCTTATCAGTGCTACAGGAAAAAAAGAATGCTGTGAGACATTGAATATATCTACACGGAATAGGAAAGGTGAGAAGCCCCAAACAGTAAGGTTCATATTTAGCTCTTCTCCTTGGCATGTTGAGTGTCTCCTGGGGTGTGAGGAGTTTTGGCAGGTGAGTGCTTTACAATTGTCTGTGCTCATGGAAGATGTTATTGTATTAATTTATCCCAAATACTTGTGACCCCTTGATCTGCCAGCTGTGCAGCCAGCGAGATCTTCCTAGTTGTTTTCAGCCAAAGTGATCTGTATTAGCAAAAAACTACTCTGTTGATAATGTTTAAGCTAATTGGCTCAATTTGCCTGAATTGAGTTAGAGGGAGTTACTCGCATGACTGGTGTTGGTGGAAGTAAAGAGGCAGTGATGCTTAACATAGGATGAGCTGAGAGCAGTAACCTCTTTCACCAGCACAGACAGCTCCAGAAAGGAGCATCTGTCCAAAGTCCAGATGGTCTCAGAGTGTGCATGCCACTCTCAGCTGGCTGGCATTTTGGCATGGGCTTCTTTGGTTTTGTTTTGATGGCAGTATTTACCTCTGCCTAGGAGGAAGGGTAGAGCTCTTAATATTTTTTGGCAGTTTCCTTGATGTGCTTTTTCTCTAACCTGAGTTTTTTCTTCAGTCTGAGCTGAGTGTATTTCACAACAGTACAGAGAACTATGATCTGCAGTACACCCTGCTTTCCCTCTCAAACCCTGTGTGGCTTGACTAATACACTTGAAAAGCATCCTGTGGAAGTTAATCTGGTGTTAAAAGAACTGAGGATATGCTATATCCTGGGGCAGCTGCTTAGCCTTTTTGTCTTAACTGTAAGAAATTACAAAACTTCTACAGAACAATCAAGATCATAGGATTTGTTAAAGACAAGAAGATGGAAGCACCTTTTTTCAGACAGACTTATTTGTCATTGCCAAGATTGCAGTAGCACATGAGGGATGACTTCCAGAAGGAAAAATAAAAGTGACATAATGTACGATAATAGTATTTTCTGGCATCTTTGATCATTGCATGTCAAAAAGCTTTTGACGATGTGGGTCTTGGAACTGTCCTGTGACAAAGGAGAAGTTCCTGGTTTATGTACATGAACCAGAGGTCACAGGGTTGGATGTGTGATTCAAGATCAAGCCTGCCTACAGAAAAAATATAGATAAAATGCAGATACCTGATACCCTGAGTCCCAAATTCCCCTGATCAATTGTTATTTGATTTCTTTCTTATCAACTTCCTTTAGATCAACAGTTGTGGTATGTTTAATCACATATGCTAACTCAGTGACTTTCAAGATATTGGTTAATCAGTACGCTCAGGGAGTGAGGTGAACTTGCTTGTACAGTGATGGACCTGTTAATAAAAGTCAAGCCTTTCAGGGAAGAGGTTTGCTAATAAAGCTGTGCTGCGAGGATGCCGCGTAGTGGGTGGGGAAAGGGTGCTTTTAGTTCTTGTACATAGTTAATATAGTTAATGTTCCATCACAGCTTAGTATTTTTTTTTTCTTTTTTTAAACTGAGTGAAGCATTTATACTCTCTTTTCCTTGTTTAAATGCATGTTGGCGTTTTTGTTCATTTACAGGCATTGCCAGAAGTTGTATTTTGATCTGTCAGTGCTATAACAACTTTCTGATATGCTTCTCATGCAAATGCTAATTACAAGGCCAGTTCTTGCGTTCTGCATGTACCACAGTTGACAAGACCTTTCCATGTATTGCCATGCGTGTGATTTAAACATAGTGGCTAAGTATAATTATAATATGTCTGCCTTCAGTGCCTTTGAATGCTGGTGATTTTTCATGAAAAAGAATTGAAAAATCATGAGTTTTTCTTAGGATGAGTTTATAGGAAAGAGGTTGGAGAAAACACCAACCCTTTTTTCTTCTTGTGAAGAGTACATTTGAAGCAACACTGTGTCTCTCTTTTTAATCTGCATTTTTTTATGGTTGCACTCTGTTTTTTAGGTTGCCTCAAAATGTTGAGGACTTTCTTTGCAAAGTTATCATCAGCCAGACTGACTTTGAATAAAAGCATGTTTGGGAAGGAAATATAGACAAGTATCATCTAAAAATTTGTAAAAACTGTTGCAGAGCTTTCACCTTTTTTTCAAAGTCTGCATATTAATAGCTTAAGAAGTAAATAAGCACAAGATATTTGCCTTTGTTAACAGCGAAGGTCTAATTAACATTTATACCTGCAGGGCAGATATAAATAGGTTTAAATGAAAAACCTTCCTGGGGCGCACACATTTTAAATATGGCTTTTACATGCTACTTGCATAGCAAGTGTATAAGCAAATGGCTCAGCAAAATGGATTGATTTTTATCTCCATGCATCAGTAGTTTGGATTCTGTTAGCTTGCTTTTGGCTGAAATGAAGTTTGGGGAGGAAGTCCTTCTGTTTCTCTGTTCAATTACTAATTCAAAGCAGCACCTATTCTAAAGATACTAGAAGGTATACACAGGTTGTGTTTGCTCCTTCTCTAAGACACATACTGTTGTGCTTTCTGATTTGACAGTATTAATACAAATGTGGTATTAACACTAACTTTTATACGTGGAAACAAACTTCTGTAAGGCTTTAAAGGTGGATTTATGAGAATTGTAATCAGTCCTTGCTACACTTCTCTGCCATTCTGCCTGAAGATAAAGGATACCATTGTCTGGGAATATCATTTTGAAAGCTGTAAATATTTATTGGGTTGCAGAAGTGGAGAATTGCGTGATACTTGAACACGATCCAGCGTTTGAGTGTTACAGGCACCGTGCCTGGCTGAAATGGCTGGCTGCACTGCGTCTTGCATATATTAAACCCCCCATTTTTGGAAAATCAGAGACTTAGTACGGTGGTACAACAGAACACTCCTTTTGTAATCATTTGATCTCTTTGAAAGCAAACATTGAAGAAAATTCGTCTCTGATGAATGTTATTAAATGTTGATGTAGCATTAGCTTTACAGTTTCTTTATTAGCCTTGCCCCCCTGCAGTTTTTGAAGCTGCTGGAGTGTTCTATGTGTGGCAGGTTTGTGCTGCCATTGTCATTTAAGCAATAACTGCTCAGCTGGTGTGGTTTTGTTTTGAAATGGTTCTTCACATTATAGGTGTATTAACGTGTGATCGCTTAGATGATGATGATGATGATGTAAAGCTGCTTTTTTTTTTTTTTTAAATGGTTCTAAAATTGATCTTTTTCAGAGCGCTTTTATTAGGCCTGGCTTGTAATCAGAATCTGAAGGAGGTGTCTTTAGATCTCAGTAGCTGTGAGGTAAGGAATATTTATCAGGATGTGTTCAAAAGATGCAATGATGCGGAATTAGAGTTCCCGTGAAATCCACTGGGCGAGATATTCTTCCTCTGTAGTCAAAAGTTGTGGGAAAGGTAGAACTCTGAGAAGCAGTTATGGTAAAAATCAGCTGCTGTGTCTTAGAGCATCATCCTAAATAATGAGCACAGAGGTTCAAAGCACCTGCAGCAACTGATTGGCAAAACCCTCCTTGCAGTGTAGCTGTTCTAGATACTGAGCCAGCACGCTGTTTGCTGCTTGGCAGCTTCTGCTCTCTGATGCTGTGATTACACAGGACCCTGCAGCAGGACTTCCCAAGGTGCCCAAATTCGAATGGGTCACAGGAAGCTGCATGCCCTGAAGGCATGTCTGTGGTTTGATTGTCTTCCTTCAAAACCAGACACATGCTTCCTCTTCTGCAGGTTTGCTTTTTAACCTTGGGAAAAATTCTGCTTTCCTAATCTATCAATTCAGGCCAATAGGGAACTTTGGTAAAAGTTGATTGAAGCATGCCATTAAGTTAAGAGGCACTGTGCAAATGGCTTTAAATATCTCAAGAATAAATAAAACCAATTGTGTCAGCTTGATTTGCTTTACATTGTTCCCTCTTGCTTCTCTGTGCTTTGCTGTGCACTTTGTTACTCAGGATTGTCCATACTCTCGCAGGATGATACCTGCGTGGCTACAACTTATGGCAAAAGATCAGCCAAGACCCTGGGGAGCCAGTGAAGCAAAGTTACACAAAGAACTGGGTGGACTTTTGGCAAAAACAACATGAACCAGCTTTGGCTCAGGCCTTCTGTAGCTGAGCGGCCACCCTTTCCGTTTTAAGCTGCAAAGAAAGCCTCTCACTTGTTAGGCAGATCTTTTCAAGTCCATCACCTGAGTATTAACTGTTCTGGAAGTGCCTTTCAAATGCAATGGTTTCCTTTTAAGTAGAAAACATGCAATTTGATGAACATGTTGAGGTGCAGTAATCCTTGCCTTAGGTTCGTGGTTGATTGCTTTTGGAATGTGCACAGATTTACTTATGAAGAAAAAAGCAAAATCATTGTGAATGCATTTCATAGTTTGTTTTGATATTTTATACTTTTTAAAAAATGGTATTACTTTGAAGAGCATTACATGTAAATTCCAAATAGAAAAGCTTTCAAGTCAAGTACACATGCTTCTGACTTCTGAGTAAAGAGATCAGACGGATGATAATTTTTCTTTCAGAGGGAGGAAGGAAAAGGGAGGAGTAATTAAAGTAACAAAAATGAAGTCCTGTAATCATAACCTTAAAAGAAAAAAATCAATAAAACACAAACATAAGTAATGAGAGTATAAATTAGCATGTAAATCAACGAGGGCTGACAGGAGTGGAAACAAGCCTTTCATTAAATAACCCCCAGGATGGGATATAGAGGAGCCCTTCGGGGAGCTATTAGCACTATTGGACATGAAAGCCACAAGTGTTATGGCTGACCGTAACGACAGAAAGGAAGGAATTGTGCCCAACTTGCGGTGTTGCGATCCTGTAGCTGGTCCCTCCAAGCCGACAGCACTTCCCTAGATCCTTCCCTTAACATTTTTTCACATCACCGAGCTTTATTCATTCTCACGTGCTTTGGAAAGAAGTTATGCTTCCACCAGCCAGGGACTCGATGGAGCTGGGAGTACTCAGTGGGCCCAGCACCGCAGGGTCCTGCTCCACCTCTCCCTGACCTTCTGCGAGCTGGGCAGGGTAATCTGCACCCAGAAACAGAGCCGTGGGAAGCTCGGAGCCAGTGACCTGCGCTACTGCCAGTTCCTGCAAGCACATGCTGTTAGGAGGCTTTTAAGCTGATACTTCAGCTTTGCCCTCCTCTCTCCTACATCAGGCAAGCTGTACTCAACTATGGAAGGATAAATCTCTCTGTTCCTTCCCTCTCCCACCACTTTTCATTTGCTCCCATAATTTTCTGGTATATTAACTCCAAGCTTAATAATTTTCTATTGCTTGTTTGGTTGTGTTTTTATTATTTTTACTATGAAAATTACATTTTTATTTCTACCTGCTCAGCACTGATGTCTGTCACTCTTTTCCCTTCTGCTTCCCTTAGCTTGGTCACTGTGTAAGTACCCTCTGTGTTTTACCTTAATTGTTAAATCAGTAAGCAGCTTTGTTTGCCCTTCCCATATTGGTACTTCATAGCTTTGAACATGCTTGGCATTTGTAATTGTTGAAGGGTGGTTCTTCATTTTCTGAATAAGAGCTTGTATTTGTAGTCTCAGGAGTATGTCACATAGGAGATGTTGAAAAGGGTTGGGTTTTTTTTTTTCAGTATCACAGTCCACGTTGACGAATAGCCCTTCAATTAATCTCTGCTTTTTTACATATATATATTATTTTAATACAGTTGCAATAAATTTTGATCCTAAAAGTCAAATTGTTATCATCACCCTCAGATTAAATAGATGTCACCATTTGTGCACATGAAATTTTTGTGTATTTAAGATTTTGAATATAGAGTTATCAGTACAAGATTGAAAGCTGCTTCTGAAAAATTGTCCACTTCAACCCTCAAAGTATATATAGCATAAGCATTTGGATTCTATTGTGAGTATAATTTTAGCGTATAGAACTTTTATGATACCAACAACCAATCCAAGACTGCATATAATCTGCCAGTTCCATAGATTCTGCAATAATAGATGTGACACACTGTGTAAAATGGTTGTCTTGTGGTGGGCCACGCTGAGAGAGCAGCACAGAGCAAAACTGAATGATTTTGGCATTCATACAGCAAATACTACAAATGCTCTTACAAAAATAAAGCTGAGTTAAAATTGCACCACTTCTGGCCCAAATACAGACTTTAATCTGACCAATTCTTGAGAGGATAGGGTGAAGGATAGATAGGCTTTGTTTTATGCAGAAGAGGAAAAGTGCCTTACATTCTGTATCTCTTACACTTCCAGATGTGAGTTATGATTTAGATGTTGTGTTCGACCACCACTGTTCTTTAAATGCTCAAGCCAAGTTGTTGAGCTGCTTGTTAACTAATCACATACCTCAAACTTTCTAAAAAGTGCCAAATCAAGTCTTTATTGAAAAATACTTCTGTGAGGGCATTTGTGGTTCCTTAATTATAGCATGGATAAAAAAGACTATTCACAGAAATATCAGCAGGTTGATTCAGGATATTTAGCCAAGTAAATTGACTAAGTAAAATATTACTCATTTTTTATGCACAGCAGGTGAAAAGGCTATTTCGTGTTTGAGAAAGCTTTCCCTTTTTTTGAAGCAAGGAAAGTGAAAACGGAAAATGAAAAAACAGAATTTTTGTAGAACTTTTCCCCTCTTTTGCTTAAGTCTTTTTCTGGGGGATGTTCATAAAGAGAAATGCACTTTATATAGTTTGTGTAGCTGCAAGAAATAAAATGCTTCAGATTAATAATATCATAATTGATACTTTCCAGCTAGGCATTTTTGTTATTGTAGCTGTTTTTCTCTTTTATGCCTATTTTTAAATTAAGAATAAGGCAAATTACTGATTTCTCTTGTTTATGTTTTTTGTGGCCATTTTACAATTGAATTATTTAAATTTTCTTTTCAGTGACAGGGAAACAATTTTTTTTTTCTTTAAATTTGCTACTTGTCTTTGATCTGGGTGCTGTAGCATTGTGCTAAGAGCTGAAAGAAGATGCTCACTATAAGCCTTGACTGTAGTGGAATTCAAGGGTGACAGTGTTGCATGCTTACAGGCTGGGCTAAGTTTATCTTTTTTCTCACTGGATGTTGGAAATGTCCTGGCCCTTTCATGTAGAGAACCCACACCAAAGTCCTGCAGTCACTGCCTGGCACAAGTACTAAAGGATTCGTTGGGTCTGTGCCATTTAAATGTTTCCCTGATTTAACTGTTGAGCAGTACTTTTAAGAGAAAGGAAAGAGAGTCCCTTTTCTCATTTATAAGCAAATAGTGAGATCGAAGGATGAGAAGAGTAGGAATGTGTGCATAGGCTGCGTGTTGATGTCTGTAACTTCTTCTGTTGCTGTTGTTTTTGCCGCTGATAGTGCCTTCTGTATTCTCAAAGCTCCTACCACTGTTTTCTGTGTGATCTTGAAACCATAACTAGTTTGCAAAAATGGATGATGTTTTGTCTCTAGTTAAGATCGGGAGGTGCACAAGTCTTGGAAGGATGCATAGCAGAAATACACAATATCACCAGCCTAGATATTTCAGACAATGGTAAGTACACAGAACAGGAATGGAGGGTCACGCAAGTCCAGAATCTGAGAAACACTTTTTCTTTCAGCTCACAGTGTAATCAAGGATGGTCACTCTTGCTTTATGATTATTGGCCATATGGAAAAGGCTCAGGCCAAGAACTCTTATTGCTATAAAGTATATAAGAAATGTTTATAGACTAACTGTACCCTCGGAAGTTTATGTTGTTTGAGATAAATGAAACACAGCAGAATAAATTGATGGCAGCAAACATCATGTTAGATCTAGAGGAAAGTGGGTTTAAGTACAAGAGGATGAGAGGCTAAATGAGAAATGAAAGCGTAGTGAAAGAAGAGACCAGATAGAGAATGAAGCCGAGGTCGTGATACTGAAGAAGCAAGAGAGGGAAATTTGGAGCAAACGGTCAACCAGCTTCAGGTCAGAGAAGACCTGTTTGAGTCTTTGGAAGAGTCTTGGACTATTCCTGCTTTGGAGGCTCTGTGCATCCTAGTTGGGAGTACCACCTGGTTTCTCATCTTGCAAACTCAAATTGTAGATGTATGGAATGGAAGAATTCACCTGCTGTGTTTGCCCCTCTGACAGCCAAATGCGGAATTATTTCAGAAAGAGATTCCCAGTACAGTTGAATGCCCAAGAAAGGTGGGATGGATTGGCAAATGGAAAGCTTTGGGACCTACTGGCTTAGCCCAATTATGTAAACAGATTGATTGTTATAAATAAAGATATTTTACCTCTAAATTATCCTGCAGATCTGGATCCTAAGTCACTGTAATCTAACCAGTGGACTCTTCAAATACACCACTAGTTTGGGAATACAATACTACAGCAAGTTATTTTTCTTACTCAGGAGTAGAATAAAATTTAGCTTGTTTTTCAGATCATTTTATTCATAGCCTGTTATGTTAGCCTTTTTGCACTTGAAGGCTTTGAGACCTTGTTGGTACACAGCTCTACTACAGCTAAATAGCAATTAGCATGGTCTCAAAATTCTCAAAAGAACTTTAAACTCTGCCTGACAATGTGAGGTACTGCCCTTGGACGGATAAGGGACTATGTTTCTCTTCTGTGTTTCTGAGAGGTGCCTTCAATGGCTGATTAGGATCGAGATTTAAAGGGCTCATTTTAGAGAAAGCATTTATTCTCAGAGAAAAACAGAGGCATAAAAGAGAAAAAGATTTAAAAATAGAAGAATGGAAATTTTTCTAGAGCTCTTGGAAATCAGTACACTGATGTAGTTACTCGAATGAATATAGCGTTAATAATTGGACCTTGTCTGGGTCTTTTGTGAAAATGTGTTCTAATTCTTAATCTGATCTGATTCTTTACAGGCCTAGAATCTGACCTCTCAACGCTTGTAGTCTGGCTTAGTAAAAACCGATCGATAAGACACTTGGCGTTAGGCAAAAACTTTAACAACATGAAATCCAAGTAAGGTTTTTCTTTCTTTTAAATAAAAAGAGAATGGATGAGGAGAAGCTGCTGATTTCATCATCTTCCTAACTTTTCTTCCCTCAGAAATCTCACTCCAGTACTTGATAATTTAGTTCAGATGATTCAAGACGAGGATTCAGTGAGTATCTTTCTGCCTACTATCATCATGTGTATTTGTGCCCTCACAGCCTATTTCTGATAATTTTCTTCACTGTGTTAATTTGCTGCATAAGATTTGAGCATGATTCTGCACAGACACATCCGACATTTTGGGTTTTATTTTTTCAAATAGTAATTTGGATTATGTGTAGCATGTAGGTAAACATTTCTTAGGATAGTCTTAGGATCTGTGCTTGCTGAAAAATATTCATTCTAGATGGTTGGATGTGCTTAACCTAGTTGCTTTAGGTCTAAATTATACAGCCCTGTAGGCACAAGTTTTCAAAACTTGTATCCTGATAGGAGATTACAATGGTAATGTTCTCTGGGTGGTGATACTCTTTCAATAACAGAATTTTTGTTTTCATTTTTTTAATTAATAGAATGNTACTTCTCCTAGTACATTAATCACAGGAGCAATTTCATAAAACCCTTTCAGAGTGCCTTGCTGTGATTCTTGCCCACTTTCTTCATTTCCATCCTCTCTCCTGATTCTGAAGGACGTCTGTGGTTGGGTTTGCATTCTTGCCTTACTTGGCATCCTAGTTTTGGCTATAAGGGAATCTTAAGATGCTCTGTTACTCTTATGCTTGTCAATCTTTATTCATCTATTCTTAGTCCTTTCTTTCTCCTTAATTTCCCATACAAGTAACAAGCAAGCTCTGCGTTCCTCATTCTCCAGAAATAGCTGACTGTAGGCTTCAGTTGTCTAAACACCTGCTGTTCCTGTTGTCTTTATTGTCTCACCTCCAAGTTCGCGGTCTCCACCCTAACTGCTTTCTTATTTTCTCCTCCCATCTGTGTCTGCACCCTGCAATTCAGTGGAGCAGTTTTTACCAGGGTTTCCGATGTCTCCTTCCGTACAAGGTCATTAGACCCATATTCTATGTTCATCTTTTCTTACTGCTTAGTTGTATTTGAAGTGATTTGTGTGTCCTCTTAATTGGGATTAGTAGTACTGTTTTTTTCTTGATTCTTTGCCTACCTCCTCACCTTATTCTTTAAAACATGGGATGTCAGTGTGACACAGTGAAGTGCTGCATATGGATACCAGAGCTGATTCTAATTGAGTTAGCACCTGTAGTGAAAGCAGTAAGTCCTTGTTTGCACAACTCGGATGGAGCGTCGTGCTAAGAAGTGTATTGGTAGATCTCTGTATTACTTCTTGTACCAAACTAGCCTTTTTATTTTGCGGGGTGTGACCATCTCCTTCNAGTACAAGAGGATGAGAGGCTAAATGAGAAATGAAAGCGTAGTGAAAGAAGAGACCAGATAGAGAATGAAGCCGAGGTCGTGATACTGAAGAAGCAAGAGAGGGAAATTTGGAGCAAACGGTCAACCAGCTTCAGGTCAGAGAAGACCTGTTTGAGTCTTTGGAAGAGTCTTGGACTATTCCTGCTTTGGAGGCTCTGTGCATCCTAGTTGGGAGTACCACCTGGTTTCTCATCTTGCAAACTCAAATTGTAGATGTATGGAATGGAAGAATTCACCTGCTGTGTTTGCCCCTCTGACAGCCAAATGCGGAATTATTTCAGAAAGAGATTCCCAGTACAGTTGAATGCCCAAGAAAGGTGGGATGGATTGGCAAATGGAAAGCTTTGGGACCTACTGGCTTAGCCCAATTATGTAAACAGATTGATTGTTATAAATAAAGATATTTTACCTCTAAATTATCCTGCAGATCTGGATCCTAAGTCACTGTAATCTAACCAGTGGACTCTTCAAATACACCACTAGTTTGGGAATACAATACTACAGCAAGTTATTTTTCTTACTCAGGAGTAGAATAAAATTTAGCTTGTTTTTCAGATCATTTTATTCATAGCCTGTTATGTTAGCCTTTTTGCACTTGAAGGCTTTGAGACCTTGTTGGTACACAGCTCTACTACAGCTAAATAGCAATTAGCATGGTCTCAAAATTCTCAAAAGAACTTTAAACTCTGCCTGACAATGTGAGGTACTGCCCTTGGACGGATAAGGGACTATGTTTCTCTTCTGTGTTTCTGAGAGGTGCCTTCAATGGCTGATTAGGATCGAGATTTAAAGGGCTCATTTTAGAGAAAGCATTTATTCTCAGAGAAAAACAGAGGCATAAAAGAGAAAAAGATTTAAAAATAGAAGAATGGAAATTTTTCTAGAGCTCTTGGAAATCAGTACACTGATGTAGTTACTCGAATGAATATAGCGTTAATAATTGGACCTTGTCTGGGTCTTTTGTGAAAATGTGTTCTAATTCTTAATCTGATCTGATTCTTTACAGGCCTAGAATCTGACCTCTCAACGCTTGTAGTCTGGCTTAGTAAAAACCGATCGATAAGACACTTGGCGTTAGGCAAAAACTTTAACAACATGAAATCCAAGTAAGGTTTTTCTTTCTTTTAAATAAAAAGAGAATGGATGAGGAGAAGCTGCTGATTTCATCATCTTCCTAACTTTTCTTCCCTCAGAAATCTCACTCCAGTACTTGATAATTTAGTTCAGATGATTCAAGACGAGGATTCAGTGAGTATCTTTCTGCCTACTATCATCATGTGTATTTGTGCCCTCACAGCCTATTTCTGATAATTTTCTTCACTGTGTTAATTTGCTGCATAAGATTTGAGCATGATTCTGCACAGACACATCCGACATTTTGGGTTTTATTTTTTCAAATAGTAATTTGGATTATGTGTAGCATGTAGGTAAACATTTCTTAGGATAGTCTTAGGATCTGTGCTTGCTGAAAAATATTCATTCTAGATGGTTGGATGTGCTTAACCTAGTTGCTTTAGGTCTAAATTATACAGCCCTGTAGGCACAAGTTTTCAAAACTTGTATCCTGATAGGAGATTACAATGGTAATGTTCTCTGGGTGGTGATACTCTTTCAATAACAGAATTTTTGTTTTCATTTTTTTAATTAATAGAATGCACTATTTCCTGATAGTTGTTCTTGGGTATTAGCATTTTTTTTGCTTGACAAAATGCAAAGTCACTGCAGTGATCTCCCAGAACTCCTTTCTCCTTCAAAAGATGCGAATAAACTGTTCACTATGCTGTTCTTTACTTCTCCTAGTACATTAATCACAGGAGCAATTTCATAAAACCCTTTCAGAGTGCCTTGCTGTGATTCTTGCCCACTTTCTTCATTTCCATCCTCTCTCCTGATTCTGAAGGACGTCTGTGGTTGGGTTTGCATTCTTGCCTTACTTGGCATCCTAGTTTTGGCTATAAGGGAATCTTAAGATGCTCTGTTACTCTTATGCTTGTCAATCTTTATTCATCTATTCTTAGTCCTTTC
>VYZW01000823.1:116832-154369 GCA_013401315.1 Balaeniceps rex | reverse complement strand
CCCCTCTCTCTAGAGTACTGTAACCTAGCCCTATTTTTACTGTCTAGTGAACACCGTGTTTGGGATCATAAATACTCTGTGGTAAGCAGGTCAACACTTCACAGAAAGTTTACTGCTGATGAAAAATATCATGCAGCATCTACTCATAAAATCATTTCCTACATAACATATCCTCAACCATTACACTTCTAGTCTCTGTGCCAAAACTTATCCATACGGACAATGTGTGTTACCTTCTCTGATGACTGTAGGGTTTTCAGTCCTAATAAGATCTCTTATTAGACTGTAACATNTATCACTTTACGTGTCTTGTAGGTCCCACACCAGGCTCCTCATTCATTCAGCTGCAATATATTCCGATCGTGCGATTCGCTCGTGAGGGCAGAGGAATTGATGGAGCTTCTTTTGAAGATCTTGTTTATGATGTCTTTCCATGTCTTCTTGTACTGATGCCGTAGCAAAGAGTACACAAAAGGGTCTGAAACAACTTTGCTGTAAGCTAAGCACTTGGAAATGATTCCCCAGTGGGAATTGATGTGGACCACAGAGGATAATTCAACAAGTCTGTGGAAAGAGGAAGGTTGAAAGAGTGAATATTCATATTAAAAACATGGAGCAACAGCACAGCTGTAAGCCAATGACACCCCCCACCCCAACCCCCAATTTATTCCAGGGCAATCGCAAGAAANTAAGCCAGCAGCACTTTTAATACAGCTCTAAAGGGAATGAAAGGAGCATAATCTCCCCAGGTACATTTCCTGATGACTTTCATGCTTATTGTCACCATTGAATCCATCATGCACAGCAAATTTAACCACAAGTATCGTAAAAAATTATTTCTGCATAGCCTAACATAATTTTCTAAATATTGATGCAAAACCATACTTTGAGCACTAAAGTTTGAGATCGGGACGCAAAGCGTCATTGCTTGGTCTCATGGGAGTCATATTCCCCTATCATTAGCTATCTAAAAATCCAGCATCTAGTCTGAACTCGTGGTTCTAGGTCCCCTCTAGAGTATCTGAGAAACCACCTCACCGGTGCTATCTAGCTCTCTTAGCCAGTCCAGCTCCTAGAGAGAGAGTTCGGTGCTTTTAAACTGGGTTTTAGGAGAAGCACGCAAGGAAGGAAAATTCATCGTTGAGAGATGGCATGATATATCTTGAATTTAAAAACTGGTCAGTTTAAAGGCCAAACATATACATTTGGAACAAATTTAGCAAGGCTAAACTTTTAACTCATTAGGGGAGGGAGGGAGAGAGGGAAGAGCTTTATGTACTCCTCATACCTACACTAGCACGGATAGTTCACTTTGTACTGAGCGGGTATTTTTGACAGTGAAATTGATAACTCCGCAAGGTTTTCTTTCCCCATGTCTTTGAGCAACGCTGAAGGGCAGTTCTGTTCAATAAGTCTCTACAGCTATTGATTTTTCTAGAGGACGAACAGCCGCATGTGCTGCTGGAGAGCCCCACTCTGCAAAGGCAAGTAAGATCTTTGCTGAAACTGTCTTCAGCAGCAGGTGCTCCTAAACCTGCCTGGAAACTACTTCAGTTGCTGATGTTTCTTCAGACAGAGCACCATTTCCACGGAGCATCCTGAAGCGTGGTTCCTGTAGCAGCAATGACGATAATGTTGGTACTTCAAGCAGTTTAGAGATGAGGATATTTTTTTCCTCAGTCATTTTATTCTCATTCCATAAACTTTCACGACATCGTGTTGTTTAAAATAGCGCTGGCGGATGGCATGGTGCAGTCATTTGAGCACAAAAGTGGGACTGAGGAGCCTTAATTTGTTACACCACTGACTACAAGCTTCTGTCTTCTCTCTCCCTTCTGGTTTGCCTGGGCTGCAAACTCCATGGCAAAATCATTGTTTCTTCCTGGATATGTGTGCTGGGCTTAGCACCATGGGTCAGTGCTGGGGCTTTGGCCGCTGTCATGGTGTTGGTAATTCTAATACCGAGAAGGGTTTTGTGTGCTTTGTGCTAGTAATTTGATGACTTTGTGTATCGATTCCATCAGAAGTGAGGCGCATCTGTACAATGATGCTTTCAGGGGTGGTGACGTTAGTCAAAATGCTGTTTGGGCTCACAGACGTGTGAGACATTTGAGGTGAACAGGCTATGTTACACGAAAATACTTGGGAATTGCTCTTGCCCGTCCGCTTGGCTCAGCTGATCACTGTAAGCAACTTTGAGATACCAAAGAACTGCCATCTGCCCCATTTCTCTCTCCTTTCATCTCGACTAAACAAATACTGTTCTTTCAACCTCTCCTTGTAACTCAGGGTTGACATCTTTCTTACAAACTAGGATCCAAACTCAGACATAATTATCATCTACTCAAGCTGCCGGGGGCTCTCATCTGGTGTATTCTCTGTTGTTTAATAAAATGTAGCTTATGACACCCACGTTAATATGGTCTAAAATGAGAATTGACTGTTTGGAAATTAATCATGTACTGAGTCATATTTACTCTGTAATCTACCACGAGCCGTCCTTCTTCTTGTTATTCTCCAAGTCACATATTTGATGCCTTCTTTGCATTTGGAATTTCATCATGTTGAATTTCATCTGGTTGATTTACTTTTACCAAATGTTTTACACATGTGAATCTGATTAAGTTTAATTAAATTCAGCGGATGCCTTGAATGACCAAAATATGACAAATTTGTGTCTGAGTCTCTGTCAATCAGTTCTACAAGATGTTAACAATCTCCATTTAAAGCCTATGAAATAGACACTTCAGGGCTGCAAGCCTAGACTTGCTCATTCTACCTTCATTGACTGATCAACTGAAAAGCCTATGCTTTTATCAACAGAATTTTAAATATTTTCTTTGATTATGTTCCCTAAGTGTCCTTGATATTTACACATTTTGCAATTCTCGTGTATTTTTTTTTTATAGTAAGTTACATTTGCAGATATCAAGCAGCAAACACAGAAATGCAGTCAAACCCTAAGCGATGCAATTCCATTTCGTGTGCAAACAATTAAATGTCAGTCTTTCAAGGCAGATCACATACTTTATTGCCTTTGAAAGAGGGTGTTGTTTCTCTTTTATGAGGGAAATTATATGCGTAGCTTCAATTTTCATGAAAAGTTTCAGCCAAAAAGAAGACTTTTTCAGTGAGGGAGCATTAATATTTCAGTGTTACCTGTAAATTAAATTCTACAGTGTCAACTATGTAATTCCCTATCTTGCTTTCATAAGCCACTCTTCTACTGCCTGGTCTTCAATACCTTTTTATTTCAAAGCTATAAGCTGTTTTTCTGCAGTACTTTGTTAATATTTTAGAAATTTATAATTCTATAGCATGTGTCATGTCAAATGGCTATCCAATTATTTTATTTCACTTTCAGTAAACAAATGAGAACGCTATGTTGAAGATTAAGACCTTGATCTTTTATGCAGATAACACACCCTGAAAAACCTTTATATACATGTGCAATTCATCACTTCAGTAAAATATTTTACTGAACATGTGTATGTCCAGCTGGAGGCCACTACAATGGCAATGTATCTGTTGTGCATTGCTTAAACCTGAGAACTTAATTATGGAGGAAATTCTGAATAGACCAGAGTCTCAAATGAGCTAAAACATCTTGTTGTTCAGGAGTGAAACAAAGCTGGCACTGCATTTTGGAGCTGGTAGATGATGAAATTCTCACAAGAAGAAATTCAGTCCTTTCCTCAAGAATTTGGATCAGCTCTTTAAGCTTTCATTTGTAACATTTCCGTTTGTGTCTAATTCTGATTTTTTTTCCCCCCACACAAGTCCCATATATCAGAATTAGACCTTAGTTGTTTCTTTTGTGTTCATGATATGAACAGGCTGACCATGAGTTTTATCTTGATATTGATTTTACTTCATTTTCACCTTCATGCTTGGTAGACTGAATCTTTTGTATGCTGTCTTGCTAGTGAAAAAGCCCTATTTTAGCGATTGCTTCTCGATACAAAAATTGCGTCGCAGTGATTGTTGGCTGATTTACCCTTAGCTAGTTTGCCTCTTAAGTGGTTTCATATATTAGCACTGGCCAGCTTCTGTAAGGAAGCAGACTTTTGGACTCTTGTAGCTAATCTTACAAATCTCTTGTAGCAAATCTTGCAAACCATTGCTTTTAGCTGTTGCTGTTCCCCAGAGCTGCAGGAACACCCTGTCAGCACAGAGGTATGAGGATAGCAAGGCATCACAGAGATATGAGGATAGCAAGCAGCACTGTCCAGCTTGTACCAAAAGGTTTTTCTATCCAGGAGGAAAATATCTCTACCTCACATCAGCTGAGACGTTTGATGAAGACTAGAAGGCCACTTTCCTCAAATACGTCAACCTAAGATTGCATAGGAAAATCATGCATTTATACGCACAGACAGGCAAGAACATAACTTGCAGAGGAATTCTGATCTTGCTTGTCTACCCAAGCAGGATCTGCATGCAGAGGGCAGGCAACCACTTTAAAAGCACAGTTTCTTTACCCCTTGTCCCCCAGAGATGATACAAGAGAATTTTAATCTTCTCCTGCCTGTTCCCCTATCCTCCTCTGTAACCTGAGGACTTGGGGCTATGAACTTCTTTCTGGTATTACTTCAGGATTTTTAATTTGAAGCTGATTTCCTCACACATCGACAGCACTTATTAACTCACACGAGCAAAGTCCTGTGCTTCAGTATGAAATGCCTGGAGTTGGAAATTAATACTGGAAATTGGTATGACATTTTAATTTTTCTTATGAAAATGCTCCTTGGAGAAAATAGGTTTTGAACAATGTTATTTAATCACATAATGATAAATAAAGCAAAAGAAGTGATGTGCACTAATAGAATTTTTACAAACCAAGAAACAAGCTATGCCTAGAAATAAATAATACAGGGTAATGCATCTGTCATACTGGTAGGTGGAAATGGATCAAGAAGAATCAGATTCTGCTGATATAGTACTTAAGGTCAGTAACTAATTAGAAGGGTGTTTTCTCGTCAAAAGAGGTGCCTAATCTGATTTTTACCTTAATGTCATCATAAAAACTCTCATTTACCCAGAGAAGAATTTATCTGGCTGGGGTTATAAGCACAGCTCCTTCACTGGTTCATGAAATTGCTCGAGACAACTATTTTTTTTTTAGTGTGGAAGCAGAAAGCTGTTGTTATCGTAAAGCCTTGTGATTTGCTGCTTTCAGGCCTCAGTTGATGAAGTACTTAAAAGCATGTTTAATTTAAACATATTGCTGATTAGAGCTGGCTGTCCAAATGAGAGGCTGAGCAATACCCTTCATCGGCTATCTTCTCTTCACTGCCTTGAACTGTGATTGATTGCCTCTATCTTGTGAAGGCAAAACACTGGACATAGTCCAGAAAAATAATACTTGCTTACATAATTAAGCTCAGATTCCTCCTAATCCCCTTGACTTCAACACCCTCAGCCATATGTGTGAGCCATAGGGAAGCACAGTCATGCACGTCCTCGAATACCCGTCCACGTGGCATAGTGTCCAGCAAGGTCTCTCAAGTAGCTAAAGAGGGAATTCCCTGTAGCCTGTTGTGCAGCGATCCCCTTAGATGTGCCAGAACTGAAAAGGCCAGGAAAGTGGTAGCCTTCACCCCACGCGGCATGCCTGCCAGTGCCCAAGCCTACCCCTGAGCAGGCAAGCATCTTCATGCATTCAGAACCCTTTGTTTTGACTCTTCTCGCCATCGCTCTCTGGGGCAAAGCTATCACTCCTCAACAGACTGAAGACTCGGGGGGACGTTTAAGTGATCCTTGTATGGACTAAAGGGAGGAGGCTCAGGATTTTTCGAACCCCTCTTCTGTGTCTTAGGGCTACTGGGACACAAACTAGGATGCCACAGAGTTAAGAGGAGGTGGCGAGGTGGTGCCTGAATGCTGGGCTGAGATGCCTATGGAGAAGCACAAAAATACTTCTGACAGTCCTGGTCAGAGCACTCGGCGCTGCTCAGGATGGAGCCGCAAGCTATTCTGTGACAGCGACAATTCTCTTTAAGTTCAGAGGCGCAACATAAAATGAAATTTAACCATGTGTAATGAGACAAATACTCTAATATCTTATAGCCTGAGAGCTAAGGCTGCATGCCTATAATGATAAATCCTTTCATACCCTTTTAGAGTGTGTGGCATGGAGTGTCTTCTTGTGACTACCGAGTGATAGCGAAGGTAAATCTAGTACAACTGTTCCAAGTGTATTTGCAACATTGTTACAAATAAACAGCATGAATCAATTAGCTATTATTATCAGGAAGATAAAATCAATGTGACATGCAGGTTTCCACTTTTACCAAGGGACTACAAGACCTTTGTGTGAATTGTTTTGTTAGAAATAATAATTCAGGATATTATACTGAATGGGAAAAACTTGGGCTTGGCTACATGCCCACTTATACTTTTTCAATGATTTTTTTTATGATGGATCTGAGTTTGACTGAAGTCAGACCCAATAATTTCTATTTGATAGTATTGGAATAAGTGAGACTTCAAAAATATTTTTTTCTTTCTCTGTTCTGCATAGCAGCGTTTCATTTTTTCCAGAGTCTTTTAATAACAAATGCAAGTTGTAAATTTCCTTCAACGACTAGATAACGCTTTTCTGGATATACTCACTTTCTAATACTTTACGTTTCATAGGAGTAATTTTGTGCTTCCCGCAGGAGCCATTTCCAAAGATAAGCTCGTAGATAGCTAAGGACATCTGATCATAAATCACAATTTTTTTTTTTAGCTATGAGCTAAACAACTATGAGATAGTTGATGTTTATGACTAATAAACTCTATCCAGTCAGACAAAACTACCGTTTAAGTTTGTGGACCATGTTCTCACCTCAGTTGGATTTTGTTTGACCAGAATTTTTTAGTCTGACCTATTCAGACAAGCCTCTCCCCCCGCAGATCACCCCCTGAACCAGTGAGGCAATCTGAGGAGTAGGTGACTACCTGACCCGAAAAAAGTCTGCAAAATCCTGTGGACCGACTTCCTAAACCACTCCCATGCGACCAACGCATCGACAGGAGTGCCTGCACAGAGTTTGGCTTGCGGACTGCATCAGGATTGTATCAAGTAAGTGCTATGACATTTTATACAGTTTTGTTAGCTCCGTAAATGCAATCTTTGTCACAGGAATAGAAACAGTGCACAAAATTTTCACAGGAGACTGGAATCATTTTCTGGCTCAGCGTGCCCTACTTCTCCGAGTTAAGAGTGCATCTCAGCAGGCTTTTCCAGTATGTAGGTTCACACTTACCTTGTAATTACATAAGGTGCAAAACAAAGTACAAAAGTACCAATAAAGGTACTTATTTTCTTTGTTGCTCGCTGCCTCCGTCTCTTTTGTTCTTCTAGACAACGCTCTCTGACGCTGCGTGACATTCAACACAAACAAGAACATGAATAATAATATCAGGTAGCAGATTTTAATGGCTTTACTTATGGAATGATGGAAATCAATCGTTCCACTAAGTGCTGCATTCACATAAACCAATACCAGGTGCACTGCACTTATGTGGGACAATACCAAGTATTAATGCATTGCATGATCATCTCACCCTCCAAAAACAATTACTGAGAAATACATTATTATATATTTATATGCACACTCCCCCACTATATCGATTTATATATAGTCAAACTGGTAGAATTCAGCCTTGAATTCAGTTGCAGCTCCTTTCTGAATTACTGTAAGCCGAATTTGCAGGCCAGGGTTTGTCTCATGATATTCAGAGATGTGGAAAATATCCAGAGCGGGGTAGGCAGCGTGCTATTTCCCTAGAAACAGCAATTCCAACACCACTACCTTAGACAGGAGAAACTTCCCGGCAAGATAAGCAATAAACTACAATAAAATCATAACGGGAAAAAAGATGCTCTGAACATTCAGTCCAACGTTGGAGCAATCGCTATATCCCATAGCTGTGAACCGTGTGGCCATAAATCTTACAGCAGCCTGTGCAGCTCTGCACGGCCACCGTGCTGAACGCTTTGCAAAGCCGGGGATTATGTAACAAATCCGCAGTGCCGCGATGTCCCGACTCCTCACCTCAAACCAGCCTTGTTCCCGACTAAACAGATACCAATTAGGCATACCCTGGGTTTTTTCCTACCTGTGGTATTTTAGGACAAGAGCTTCTCCTTTGAGTTTCCCAGTGGTGGTCTCACCAGGCCACCAGAGAGCTGTTAAGACCCTCGGTGTGCCAGCAAGGTGATGGGAGCATGGGGCTGAGACCACGCTTCCACTGCAGGAAATCCCCTTGGAAATCAGCACGTTTGCTTGCCAACAGAGTGATAACATGAAAACCCACCCTCCTCCTCTACCCGCTCATGTAACTCCTGTGCTGGTTGTGCATTGTGAGGGAAGTGGATGAGTTACTGTCTTCTCCAGGTGGGTAGGTTGGATGGGCAGCACTGGTTGTATGTCCCAGACCCCCAGGGCCATCTGTACCTGACCTAGTCATAGAATCATAGAATGCTTGGGGTTGGAAGGGACCTTTAGAGGCCATCCAGTCCAACCCCCCTGCAGTGAGCAGGGACATCTTTAACCAGATCAGGTTGCTCAGAGCCCCGGCCAACCTCACCTGGAATGTTTCCAGGGATGGGGCCTCCACCGCCTCTCTGGGCAACCTGTGCCAGTGCTTCACCACCCTCAGCGTAAAAAATTTCTTCCTTCTATCCAGCCTAAATCTCCCCTCCTTTAGTTTAAAACCATCCCCCCTTCTCCTGTCACCACAGGCCTTGCTAAAAAGCCTGTCCCCATCTTTCCTCTAGGCCCCCTTGAAGCACTGCAAGGCCGCACTAAGGTCTCCCCGGGGCCTTCTCTTCTCCAGGCTGAACAGCCCCAACTCTCTCAGCCTGGCCTCGGAGCAGAGGGGCTCCAGCCCTCGGAGCATTTTTGTGGCCTCCTCTGGACCCGCTCCAACAGCTCCATGTCCTTCTTGTGCTGAGGGCTCCAGAGCTGGACGCAGGGCTCCAGGTCCTTTTGGGAAAGAGCAAAACCAAAGCCAGACTGCACTCCTGAAATCCCTCTCCGCGCACATAGCAGCACTACTACGCGTTGACTCATTGCACAGGTCTTGTGGCAAAGCAACCGCATATCTCGGGCAAACCGAATGGTCTGGCCCATGTGCTGCATTTTGTAGCTGCTTGGCACTGGTCTCTCTGCTTTTATTGTAAGTTTGTAATTGATGACCCGCTGTCAAGCTCCACGCTAACGTGTGTTAATAGCTGTGAGGTTTATGGCCATACCCTTATGCTGTTTGCTGTACCTGCAAATGTTTGTAAACACACGTTATGTCCTGAGGATCTCAGTGTGCTTCAATGATCCCTGTGGCAGTGAGTTCTTACGTTACCTTTTGGTTGTGTTAAAGAAAACATGTTTCCTTTGATCCGTTTTATATATTGCCTTACACTGCCAGTCCCCAGAGCAGCTCCCATGATGGCAAAATGAACAAAATACTGAAGGAAAAGGTTTTTCTGCTTGAAATAACAAATCATCTCGCTCTTGAAGAATATGCCTAAGCAGAATGAAAACACATCTCAAAGTGTTACATGTTCTGTGTCTGAGTTATTTGCAGTGAGAAATGACAGCTGAGAAGAAAAAAAAATCCACCTTTTCAAGGGAACCTGTGTGCTTTCAGTCTGCAAGAGCTGGAGAACTTGGAGTATTTTTAGGCGCAGAGAGATGACCTTAGAGGTTCGACAGCTTCACTTAAGACCTGTGTTATTAAATTCAGAGTATCCCAGGCACATGGCGATATGGGAAAAGAAATCTCCAAAGTAGGTTCAATTAGGGTGTTGTTAGGCTGTAGAGGGTGGTGTATTTTTTATCTCTAATGGTTTCCCCAGTCATATGTTTTCCCTACTGGCACATACAAAGCTGTCTTTGACTCCTGGAGCTCACACATGACTTGGGAAGTCCTAATAGACTTCAACGAATTTATTTTTTTCAGCCTTTCCAGATGTAGCTAATAAATACCACATCACAGAGGAAGGTATTTTGTCTCATTCCTTCATATAGACAATGTACACAGATGGGTATTTTGCTTTTGCATGCACTTTTATGCACTAAGATAAGAACATATGTGCAAGTTCCATTAGTGACACTAGTAATAGAACTGGATTATTGACTGAGCTTTCATTTAAAGATTTTAAGATCCTGGAAAATCTGAGATATATCCCTTTGAAGGTTTGGTATTTTAAACAAAGTTTATGAGATACCGGACCTTAAGACCTCTAAAGCTGGATACACCAAAAAAGATAGTATGGATAATTTGGGTGAAGAAACACATGGGTTAAGCACTTAAGTGAAGTCTTGCCCAAACCTCTCACAATACCTTAAGATACCTTGGCCTTAAGAACAAAGTCAAGAAAAAGCAGTATCCAGTAAAAATGCCTAAGCTAACTTGAAAGGACATGTGCCCTAAACATTCACACGATTTCGTGTGTTATTTAGAGGTTTTCTTTGTACTCGTCTTGAATGATCTTCAGAAGATCACTCGCATCTTTCCAAGTCACAGGTAATAAAGCTATCTGTCTTAACGCCTGTCGCTAGACCCCCTTGCGGGTGGATTCTAAGTCACAGGAGGCAGAAAATTGTCCGTACACATTTCTCAGAGTTGAAACTAGACCGTGCAAAAAGCCAGAAAAGTCAGGGTGGTCTAAGGTGGGATTACAAACTTTGTTCTCCCATGTGCCTTCTCCCAGCATCCACGTCTATACGGTTAGGTGCTATAGTAAACACCGAAACTGCCTGTGTGTATACCACTTATATAACTCAAATGATGCCTGTGTTATGTCAGAGCTTCATGAACGTCACCGACTGCTCCAGCAGACCTACAGCTCTCACAGTAGGGAAGGCAATCCGAGGCCTGACCCTTGCAGTGGCGGTAGCTGTCACCAGTTAAGGCAGCACCACCATAGGCCACATCAGCCACCATTTCTGTAGCCTAGAAAAGAAGCTAAACCTCTCCCTTTTTAGAGAGAAGCGCTAGAATAACCCGATGCAAGAGGTAAATAATGGTTAGCAATATGGGTTGCTCGCAGCAAAGTGCCTATACAACTCTGTCTCCTCCGAAGAACGGAGGTATCGTTCCCACAGCCCCATTGAATCCACCCCTCAGAGAGATGATTACAAAATGCAGGAACACCCTCAAATTAACCTAGACCAGAAAAAAAATGCAGAGGAGGAGAAATACCATTGAGATTTTTGCCCTTTTTCTGAGCTTTGCTGTGCAGTCCAGGCATACTTTAAGCATTAAGTGTAACGATTGCTATTTCAAATAGCCCCGAGGGGTCTGCGGTACCACCCTGGGAGTAACCACCACGTCATGGAGCAGGAGCTGAGAGCAGTCAAGGCACAGTTTAGCAACCAGGTAGCACGTAGGGCAGAAGGGTGGTTTTTTTCCTTTATGTGATTTGGTGGATGAGGGAAGATTTATGCCTGTGTTTCTCAAGAACAGTAACGGGACTTGCCCGAACTTCTGCTCTGCATTCGTGGTCAAGAGACAGATCAAACAGCTTAACTGGAGAATTTTGAGCAAATGCCTCTGTTCCTCTAATAGTGGAGGAACTATTAGGAATCCCCAAAAAATGACCTTTTTTTGAGGACAGCCACATGTGCTTTCAGTCCTGCAGCTCTGCTCCTGGCTGGCTGCAAAGGGAGAGCGCTGGTGTTCGCCTCCAGCCTGCAGAGCAAAGGAGAGCAAGGGGGGGTCCGGTGGGATGTCTGGCGTGGGGCTGCCCTCTTCAACTGCTCTCAGCTTTCCTCTCTTCCAGGCAGATTTCTTCCCCCGCATCAGACACCTCCCTGCACTGCCAGCTGCCAGCATTTTTCTGAAAGACGTTTCCCTTCCTTTCAGTCTCTGACAGAGACAGTCTGAACCTTAAGATCCAGTCTCTGACTGTCTCCCAAGCAGCACACACATCCCTCACAGCCACTCTGTCACCCTACCTAGCCAAACCATTTTCTCCTTTTTTCCCAGGCAAATACATCAGATTCTTCCTTTTCCAACCACCAGCTCCAACCACCCTAAGCCCAAAGCCAAACTAGTTCCTCTGACCAACCAGGCTGATTTCTTTCCACACTGTGACCGGTGCCTCTGTTTTCCCCTTTCCAGAGCTCGCTCGTTGACTCTGCCATCCCATCCCAGTCATAGCTGGGTCTTAGCCCCAGCTCATCAGAGCCCTTCAGCCTTCGGCCAGGACATGCTGATGCTGATCCATCAGCCACCATGTCCTGCTCCATCCTGCCTCTGCTGTGCAGGTTCATTTCTCAAATCCCCATTTCCCAGGCAGATCACTCTGGCTTGTCCTGCTGCTCCCTTCTCACCAGCCTGGTCCCACATCCTTCCGACCATGCCGGGTTTGGTCCTCTCCATTTTCTCCTCCCTGCTTCTCATGGGCAGAACCATCGTGTACTCACAGCACACGCTGCCTTCCTCCTCCCCGCTGCACCGGGCACCTTCCCCAGCTCCTTGCCAAGATCACTGCCCGTCCAGCACCGCCCTTAGGCTTCCATCCCGCAAGGCTTTCTCTCCTTCAGCTTTACCGCTCTGCTCCCCTTACTGACCCAGGGAAAACTGTCTGTCCCACCCTCCCTCCTCCAGCCAAATCTGCATCCCTCCAGATCCAGACATAGCCTATTCAGGCAAGATTTATAGTTTGTGCATAATCCTGACATGACTCTCTTGCACAGCATCCCAGCACACATTCGCAGCCGTTTGGTGCTTGCCTTCAAGCCCGTTATCCTCCCAGCCCCCAGAGACTTTTCTCCTCCTGTGTTTAAAGACTCTCATTTGAAATGAACTTTATACATCCCTTGCTTGTCATATTAACATCGCTACTCAAGTCCCTCTCGCCGGGATTTAAGCACAGGCATTCAAGCGCATGCATTTTGCAGATGTTATTCCCTTACAGTTCTGCCTTCAGGAAAGATAAAGTTGCAGAAAGCACGGCAGTAGGGAAACCGCCGGGCACGCAGCGCCCAGGGTCCCTTCTGAACTCCGAGTGAAGGGACATGTGCACCTCAGCCTGCTCCCTCTCGGATGCAGCAACGTTTTGGGCTGACAGTGCCAAAAAATGCAAATCTATCGACCACTACATCCACCTTCGGAGACAAAGGGTAGCGATCTGATCTCTATCTCGAAGGGAAGTGCACGCTCAGCCAAAACCGCCTGTTTCTTTGCTCTCCCTCCCAAAACAAGCCCTTAAGCGTAACAAAGAAGAGTTGCTTCTACAACCGGAAAAATAAACACAAGTAAAAAGAAACATGCAGAATAGAAACTGGCAAGAAGGATGCTTCTTTTCTCCCCCTCCCCATCCCCTGCTGTGATACAGAACAGACTGTATTTAACATAACACTGAACCCGTCCTCGCTTCCTCTGCGGTGAACAGTCTCGCCCGCTGAACACACAGGCACCTTACCTCGGGTGGATGTCCACGAGCAGCACCAGGGTCTGCATAGTGATCACGTCAATCCGCTTACAGTGAAACCGTGCCACCTTCAGCACTTTTAGATATGTGAAACACAGGACTATAAGGGAGAGGAGGAAGCTGAGGGTGTGAAAGACCCCAGTGAAAATCACAAACTGCGTCCTATCCTCTGGTCTCTTGTTGTACAGGGTGCAGGAGGCATAGAGGTGATGGAAACCCACCCAGGAGAGAGAAGCTGCCACTATCGGGAACGACACGGAGTGTAACCACGTGTAGCTCAGTATGAGAGCAGCATCTCTGTACCTCATTTTGGAGTGATAACTTAGAGGGAAGACCACAGCAATCCACCTGTCAATGCTCAAAGCTGCCATGCTCAACATGGAGTTCGTGGTGAGAAAAGTCTCCAGGAAGCCCACAATGTGGCAGATCTGATCTCCTCCTGGTTGACTCTTGTAAATGATCCCAGCCAAGGTCAGGGGCATGCTCGAAACAGTCATCAACAGGTTGCAGAAGGTGAGGTTGAGGATGAACAATCCCGGGACCTGCTTGCGGATGTCCGCGCTATAGAGGAAGCACATCAGCACCAGCACGTTGGCCAGCAGGGCCACGAGCATCAGCACCACCACCACGAAAGCCAGGATCACCTCCCAGATGCTCATGGTGCGTCCAGTCACAGGAGGGACATCTCCGAAACTGCGCCGCGCCAGCACCCGGGGAACATGGTGCGAGGCGCGCTCACCTCACCCTCCTCCCCAGCCTGCTCGCACTCTTGCATGCCCTCCGTATTTTTAGAAGAGCTGCAGTTTTTTTCTCCAACCTCCCCCTCCTCGCTGCTCCTTTCCACGTCAACGCTTTCCGAGACGTGCACAAAAGCACTGGGAATGCCCATCAAACTGCGAGGAGGGCTTAAAAAATATCAGCAGGACTGAACCACTGTCTCCATTCGGTCCATTCGAAGGAGAGCAGGTTATTCCGAGAAACTGCGCTCCTGAGATCCCTAATTATCAGCCCAAGGCTTGCAAGCAATTCACCGAGTGAATTGTGCTCTCTTTCTCTCTTTCTTTCTGTGTCTCTCACGCTCTCTCTTTTGCTCTTTCTCTCCCCTCCCCTCTCCTCCAACCCTCACTCCCTTCCAGGCTGAATGTAACCTGCTTTTTATGATCACAGATAAAAACCCCATTAATGGATTAAAGCGTGCACACTGCTGGTGATTCGCAAACGTGATTATGTCATCCCCGCTCCACAACCCCTCCCCTTCTCCTTGCGACTGTGCCTAGACTTTCCTCAAGAGAAATCCCATGCTTTCATTTAATTGATTTAGCCGTTCATTTGCAAACAGCCATGTAACCGAATTCCTGCACTCCAGCGTGTTCCCTACGTTTCCGTGCATCGCTTTCACAGTTGCTGCTTGCTCTCAGCCGGGGCAGGGGTTTTCTTTTCTCTTCATTAGCTGTGCTCAGAAAGATGGGGGAAAATGGATATATTCTGCTGCTTCTCTGGAGCTGTCATTAGGCTACTCGAAGGGTTTTAGTGCCCTAGTTTAGCCCTTTGCAGTCCTGTGTCTCCAAGCACGATGCGTGGGAGGGAAATGATTGCCTCCCCTCCTCCTTTAAAAGCAGGGGAACCGAAGCCCCAAATGCCGCCGCAACGTGCCCAGGGTCACAGAGCAGGAGAGTGGCAGAGACAGCGGCATGCTGCTGGTCTCGCCCTTCGGTCGGGTTTTCTGCCCTTCGACAGCCTTTGCTTCTTCCCAGTCAGAGCCTTCCTCCCTGTGAGGGTGAGCACCCTGTGAGAGCAAAACCAAGCAGCAGCTTGGCAAAGGGACGAGTCTGTACTGCACGTAATTAGGTGTTAAAATTAAGTTTGTTTTAAAGGACGGAGTGGGAACTGTTTTCTGATTGCCTTTCCTGTCTCTTTAAAACAGTTTTAACTGGGAATGCTGAGAGTTTGCGAGCAGCCGGGACAGCTTTCTCATCAATGCAGCCAAGCCTTAATCCCCACACAATAAGAAGGCAAAAGACACCCTGCAGCACGGTTATTGTGGCTCGGTGAGTGCCTCCGCACGTGTGCAAGAGCTGGATGCTCAGGCGGATTTTTCGTCTGTGCTCGCAGCCCTCGCCAGAAGCGGGTACGCTCGGTTTACAGCAGCTATTACTCATTGCAGGCGCTCGGGCTCATCCGCTCGGTAGCAGAGCTGTCACCCTGCACGGTGTCAGAGCTTTGCATCTTGTAGGAAAGCCCCTTCTCTTCCACTTTGGTTTGGTTTTGTTTTCTTAAACCAGGCTTTAAAGGGCTACTAGAGATGGAAGACTGCCATCACCCAAGGCAGCTGGGACTCTCCAGGACGATTTAGCTGGGTACGCAGGTCCTCGACGCACGCACTCAGCAGGGGAGGAGCGGCTCAGGGTGCAGAACCCAGGTCTGTCCGTGAGCCCTGCAAGCTCCCTGTCTCCAGAACACGAGTAAATATCCTCATGCTGGGTGGATGAGGAGCAGAATTTCAGTGTCTGGTCTCTTCCTGAGGCAGGGACCCAAAACCACGAGAAAACCCTATAGGTGACCCCTTCTCTAAATAAGAGGGCCCTTTACCCCTTAGGAGAGGTAAGCTAAGGAGATGGGACAGAAGATGCAGATCTTGCTGCGTGGCACCAGAACGTCAGCAAATTTCCTTCTTGGGTAGGAAGCAACAGCCCTGGCTGACAAAGGTGTCCTAGCGTCACTGGCCTGAGCAGGGCGTCCATGTTACAGTACCTAGCATGACGCCAGCTTAAAGCTCAGCAAGCAAAGATGGCTGCAGGCCCCCAGGAAGAGGCCAGGTGAGTAGGGAGGCACTGAGAAGAAAAAACTGAGGAGCTGCTAAAGATGTGGCAAGACTTGCTGGGAGACTAGGAAGGACGGGGAAAAAGGAAGGGATAACCCGGTGACATATGGGAGGCAGGAACTCTGTGACAGCGGTGGAGGGGAATCTCATGCCCACTTGGTGTCAAGGTGATACCTGACTCCTCCTTCCCACGCTCAGCCTCCTCCTTGGCTCAAATCAATCCTGCAAGGCTCCCAGCTGCATAAATCATTCAAGCCCCAGCAGCACAGGCCCTGGGTAATTTAGTCATTTATCTTGCCTTGCAATGCAGGAGGCTGTGGGTTTGTCGGGAAGGTTTCCTGAAGCAGTGTGCTGGTTTCCCTTTAGCGAGCTGTGGTGCTGCCCGGATTCAAAAGCTCTGCTGGTGAGTGATTCCCTGGTGTGACAGGGCATCTGGCATCAGCGTCAGCCTAGGTGGACAAGGAGGGAGGAAATTTGCATCTGGAGATCAAGGGTTAGGGATGACTGTCAGGAAGGGAGGATTCTCCCAAAGGGATGGATAAATGTGAAATAACAGGAAAGGAGGTAGTCCAGTGAGGCAGTGAATATGAATGGTCAGATTTGCGGGTGGCATGGGATAGGTGCTGCAGTGGACCTGTCGGGAGGGGGCCAACGTGGAGCTGATGTGGAGGAAACAGTGAAGAAATGGTAATGGTGGACATATCTTGAAGGGCAGGAGAGGCCAGCAGGACTATGGACTGGTTATGCTGGATCTCTTTACGGAGGAGTGCAGAAGCATATAGGAGTGGGTTGCTGTAAGTCTAAGAGGAGACCCACTGTCTCCTCTGCTTGGTGTCTGAGCTCCTTCTTCCAAGACCTGAAATCTCCCCTCCCTCCACCTAGCCCTTTTTCCTCCCAGAGTTTGGTAGGGTGCTACTACCGTTCGTGTGGGAAAAGCTAAATTAAAGCAGCAAGTTTCCATGTATTTCAGTAATTGTTGGCCTAAATGAAAGAAGCATTCCTAGTCCTGAGCTTTACAGTTTACTGTCTGCTTTGCCTTTTGCTATCAAGCTACTCAGTGTTGTACAAGTTTCTTGGGTAAAGAAATCATTGTTATCAGGAAGGCTAAACTCCCAGTGTTTACAGGAAAAATGTAGCAGCTACAAAGGGCTTAAGTCTACAATCAAGTGAAAAAGCTTTCTAGATTTCAGGAGAAAGCTGAAGTTTTCTCTTGATGACTGATTTGAGTCTTGGTATGCGTGTCTAACTCTAAAGGCCCAAGTAATTTACATAATTGATTCCCCTGTTGGTAATCCCTGAAGCTGAGGATATTTACTGAATACTTCTGGATTTCTTTATCATGCATACCTAAGAGAGCACGATGGATCCATCAAATAGCTTCATTTTGTACAAATCGGGAGGAAAGGATATGCTGTGCGTATAACTCGTCACTGGTGAGTCCGCACCTCGAGTGCTGTGTTCAGTTTTGGGCCCCTCACTACAAGAAGGACATGGAGGTACTGGAGCGTGTCCAGAGAAGGGCAACGAAGCTGGGGAAGGGTCTGGAGCACAAGTCTGATGGGGAGCGGCTGAGGGACCTGGGGTTGTTTAGCCTGGAGAAGAGGAGGCTGAGGGGAGACCTTATCGCCCTCTACAACTGCCTGAGAGGAGGTTGTAGCGAGGTGGGTGTTGATCTCTTCTCCCAAGTAACAAGTGATAGGACGACAGGCAATGGCCTCGAGTTGCGCCAGGGGAGGTTTAGGTGGGATATCAGGAAAAACTTCTTCACAGAAAGGGTTGTCAAGTATTGGAACAGGCTGCCCAGGGAAGTGGTGGAGTCCCCATCCCTGGAGATATTTAAAAGCCGGGCAGACGAGGTGCTTAGGGACATGGTTTAGTGGTGGACAGGTACGGTTGGACTTGATGATCTTAAAGGTCTTTTCCAACCAAATGATTCTGTGAGCTCCTAATGGCAGGGACTGCAAGTTTAGTTTGTCATATTTCAACGACAGACTATGTTATGAATCAGCAATAAGCACCACTAATAAATATCAATTATCACCAGTGAACTTTGACAGTACTGGGTCTGGGTTTAGAAGGTCAGTCCTCCTTTGGCATTTGCTCCATTTTCAAGCACACAAAACCACAGAACATCTATTGTATTTTATATATATTAAATGCGGAGGTGACTGTGTGAAGAAGCATGGCCCAGCAAGTAGAGCAACAGGCTGCTAACTAAGACACCTGGGTCCTACGTGACCATGGGACATCAGTCCACCAAACATCTCCCATCTTTGCTTTGTCCTGTAAACTCATGGGGACAAAGGCAAGGGGTTTGTACACGAGGCCCAGATCCTTGAAAGAGCCTGAAGACCTCATCTTAATCAAATAATGAATTTTATCCACAAACGACCAGTTCTAGAAGGATCACACAAATCTCTTGCCATTCTTTTCCAACAGCCTATAGCTAATGGGTTTGTGGCCTGCATACCATGTGCATACGTACCAGGTTACCCTGGTGGAGATATGGTTTGTACTAGTACTGTACCAAACAGGAGGCCGATTGCAACAATATGAAACACCTCTAGATAAGAGGTCGATTTATTACTCTCCATGTAGTAATTTTTATTACATTTTTGTCTATATTTGGCAATGGACAAAGGCATGAAGCTGATTAAATCTTCAATATTTTGGGTTGAACTTTCAAATTCAAAAATTCTACAATATGTGGATGGAAGATTTTCTTTGCTGGGGTGTTCTGGTGTGCTGAAGGGAAAAAGCTTTCTCTGCATGTTGTCCCACTGAGACTATGAAATAACTACTTGGGATAAATGAAATTTTCAAAGTTATGTCCAATGTATCCCATACAGGAGGCTATTTTGATGACCTAACTAAAATATCTAAGGCACTTATTTCATGGGAAATTAATGTTTAAGGCTTTACACCACTGAGAAAACTACTTGAAAATCTAACCTGAAAATGCATTTGAGGTCTGATGCATTTCCTTTGTACCGAGAGTTGTAGCTCTCCAATTTTCCTCTGTCAGATTTTGGGATCTCAGTTTCATGTTTTCACTGCACTTTCCTTCTCCTGTTGTCTCACCTTCCTCCCTCGATCAGCAGTGTATAAAACTTACAGGACTTTAATAACAGGAGTGTTGACACATGGGAGAGATTTTTTTCTCCTTTATCTGTGTCTTAGCCAGTTCAAAGACAACCAATTTCTCCTGGGAAGCCAGTGTGCCCGCAGACAGCCCATGGGTATTTCCTCTTGCCTCCATCAGCCTTTTTGCTTCACAGCTCTTTGAGGAGCTTGCAATACATTCATGAACTGTAGAACCGAGTCGTTTCACTTTATTGTAGATTAAACTAAAATTTAGTAACAGCGGTATCTTTACTCTGATTACTTGAAGGTCAAGTGTCACATTGGGAAAACCAAAGTGTTATCCTCTTTTATGTGAGTAAGATAATGGCTCATGAAATCATTGTTCTGCTGGATCGGAGGTAAAGTCTCGCTGACTTCAGCCATCAGAATTCCACCATGTATGTATAGTACCGATAACATGAGTAATGACTTGTGTAATGTCTACGTGCTTTGTCAGGATGGTAGACAGACCTAATGGGGCAGCTGGCCCTGGTAGTTCATTGCTCCATTAACAATGTCAGAAGCAGCAGAGAACACTTTTTCCTCTGCATCTGCAAAATCATAACTCTTGAGTCACTGCGTGGCAAGTGATCCAAGCCTTTGGTCACCGTGCCAGGACAGAGGCTCAATAAAAGAAGGCACAAGGAAGCTCTTGTGAAGCACTCTTGCGTGAGATGACTTTGGTGTGCCTTCAGCCCAGTATCATGCCAAACCTTGGCATGTTGGCTTGGTGGAGAGGGAAGCTGCATCTCTGTCCCTCTCGGGCCCTGGCTGGCAGGGTGTCACGGTGCAGAGGTAGCTGCTACACCTGCTCCGTCACCTTCGCTGACCAAAATTTCTTCTATTTCAGCCCCCAAAAATTAGCATCATGCAGAGTGGCTTCTTGCCCGATTCCTTGCTCTCTGGTAGGTGCCGTGTGTCGCACATAATGAGCACTGCATGGCATGCTGGGACTAACTGGGGGTTACTGGACAGCTGGATGGTTTTTCGTGGGCCACGGCTCTGGGGAGCTGGGGAGAGAAACCCTCCTCTGCCTCGCTGTGCAGCCCTCCCGCTGCCAGTGCCACGACAGCTACAGCAGCGCCGCTCACCAGAGCCCTCCTGGTGAATTATTCATGCTCAGGTTGTCACTGTTCGTTTGCTTCACGGAATTAAAGGAACATCAGTTCCTGAGGCACATGGCTGATGCTTCTGGCGCTTCTGCCTGCCGGATGGATTTTCAAGAGCTCTTAGGCCAGCTAAGGAAATCAAATCGAGCCAGCAGCAGCAGCAGCAAGCCCTGAGAACCTTTGAGTCAGGGACTTTGGTGGGTGGACACGTGTGCAGGTGGGAGGCACAGCTCTCCCTTTCCCCAGGCTGCTTCTGAACCAGGTGAGAGCTTTCTTCCTGGGGACCAATTAGTGGATGAGCAAGCTCAGTCACTTGGTGCGAGTAGGAGAGTAGCTTGGTCTCTCTGTGCTATTCCTGCAAATGCAAGGAGTTAAATGACATGTTCCAGCATGGGGTTTGCTTCACAATTTATATTTTGGAATCACTCCGTATCAGCATCATCAGTGGTGCAGATATTGAGTCTCACTTCATCTTGATATTGAGCTATATTAGAATAGTATTCATTTAAAGGAGAGAGTGCATGGATGTACCTGCTTTATCTGGTTTACCTATAAAGACAACAAGGAGGGCTCAAAGAAAAGCTTGGTCAATAGGTTTTAAGTGCACTTTCCATTTCTCACAAAAAATATATTTATTAGCAAAGAATAATTAGTTCTATTTTAATTTTTTTAAAGATGTGAGAGACTTTTAGTTTTGTTTTCTGATTTTTTTTTTTCATTCTCAACCTGGTTTTATTCCTCACCTCTTTCTCACATGCAAATGAAGTAAAAGAATAACTAATCTGATCTGAAAATTAACACCATTTTCTTTGAGAGATGTTGAAAAACGAAAATCAAACAAACAAAAAAACCCTATTTAAAATAGAATTAAATTAGTATATCCATAATATTGCAGCCTTTAGAACATTATCAGTACTTGCAGAGAGGGGAAGCAAATTTTTGCATCAGCTCTTTCACCATTCATCTTCTTGCTACACATCTGCAGAGGTTAGAATTGTTCAGCACACCCCAACACACTTTCTGACCCAAACCCTGCAAGGTATTTCTAGAAAGGTTGATTTCCAGCATCCAGGAACTGTTCAAACATTATTCGGTATGCTTCATGCACCAACTGAATCAGAATTGCCTTTGGAAAATTGGGAAAAAAGGAATTAATGCATTTGAAAGTCTGCTTAGATGATGCCATCATTATTTGCAAGCTGCATAGCTATTCTGATGTTATTCACATGAAAACATGTCAATCAAATATCACCTGAATTTAAAAAACTGTTATTATTGCTCTGAGTTACTCTTATGTTTTCCTGTCAATGTTGTCATAAGGATGAGAGCAAACTGACGTGGGTGTAAAAGGGGCTGTGTGAGTACCCATGAGCGCTTCTCCCGTGAGGAGATGTAACGAGGACTCTATCAAATATTGAGACTGTCTTGACGAGAGCTCAGATGTCACAACTGATGGCGATGTCCTTTCCTTTTCCAGGCTTGCCACGAGGATGTGGCGTGGTCCTTCAGAAGGGGGGAGCTGCCTTGTGAATTGATGTAGCAACCTGAGCTCAGGCAGGGCTGCATTTCAGACTCATCGCTGGCAGAGGTCCAGCATGGGTTTATGGCTAACGGGGATGGCTTTGTCTTCGTGACTGTTTAAGGCAGCAGCCATGCCTTTCTTTGTCTTCTTTTTATTAACTTTAAAGACTCGTGATCCTCCTGGTTAATTTGCAGTAGGAGTGCTAGAGGTCTCCAACAAATCCAAAGGTACCTCATGTTAGCTACATCTACACATACGTGGGAGGAAAGCTTTGCCCTGAGAAGTTTGTGCTTGTGCAGGTGACTTCAGAAGTGCCTGACAAGATGTAGAGACCCATATCCAAGTGAGAAGGCAACGCAACTGGAAAGGCACTCATTCAGGGAAAGTAATTAAGCTTAGGAGTGGCCTCTAGCGCACCGCTCATAAGGCCACCTCAGATGTGACAGTCACGCTGTTATTTAAACTGTCATGGGAGAAGCATTGGATATATGAAATGCAGGGAATGTATTTTAGAGGAAGAAGACAGTCAGTCACTAATTAAAAGACCCAAAGTATTCTTGGGTGTCTGAAGACAGGTAAAATAAATTCATTCGCAATGTTTGTGGAGGAAAGGCAGGACTGAATTTGCTAGATACTACATTTTATATTGGTCCTGTGTTCTGATAACCGAGTGATAGGTGTCACATGCCACTCTCCTAGACAGAATTTGTTCTCTTTACCCTGTAGTTCTTCAAAATGTCAGAGCAGAAATCACTTTTTTTGTCCCACTTGCTCTTTTTAGATGTGCAGCATTTCAATTTCCTCTTGTTTTAAACTGGGCTGGCTCCTTCTCACTCAGCAAATACAAAAACCAAGGTTTGCAGCAGAAGGCTTTTAAAAAGATAACGTGGATGTCAGTGCCTGTTTCTATATAAGAAGTCATACATGAGCACGCACTCTCATAAACTTCCATTTAGCAATTAGCTAGGTATTTTGGGTTTTATAATTGCTTCTAGTACAGCAATTTTACATGGATATTCATATCTATTCACTTCTTCCCATGAAATATCCGTTATTAAAATTGTTACCTTGCGATTGAAATAAATTATTTTTGCATCTTGTTTTTCTATTGTTTTCTATTTCTGCTCTTTCTAATAAGTTCTGCAGGGGAGGAGGTTATTATATGTACGGGGATGATCTAACCAAATACATCTGCTTTATTAACGAAGGATATTTGGATCTTTGCCTCAGGCTGGGCAGAAGAGCTTGGGTTCAAAAATATTTTTAATTTACGTGATCATATGTATTTTTTACACAGCTTGCTTTTGCTTTGCCCCCCTTACTGTGCTGGAATTGTGGACTTCAGAGCTCATCTAATTGTGTATCACCTGCAAATTCTCCACCTGATCACTTAACTATTTTAAATATACTGGAAAGTTTATTAATGCCATTCCAGCTCAGGGTAGGTGACATTTAATTCATAGGTCTTTAAGAGACTAAAAGACTCATTGCAAAGCAGTCTATCAAAGGCTCTTCTGGGTTTGTGATTCCTTTGGATTTGTGATATATTGATAAGGCTTTTATCAGGCTTCGTTTCACTGGAAGCATTTCTACAGGTCCTTTAACTTTAAGGACTTTGAAATTCTAATTTTAATTATTGCTTTAACTGGTTTACCATGGTAATGAAGGAATTACACAATCCCTTCGATAAGCCCAGGCAGCGTTTTTAAAATAGATATGTTATTTCCAGGCCCGTAGTTTGGGAAGCACTACTAATGAGGTACGGCATGCCCTTGCTATCAGTTCAGCCTTTTCCTCTTAAAATGTTATTAGCTTAAAAGTTTTTAATTAGAACCTGTGAATCTAAGTCAACATTTTACAAACAAATTGGAGGGCAAGGAGAAGGTGAATACCAAACATACTTGGTTTCTGTGTTAATTCAAAACAATCATTTGACCATTGACCACAACCAGCAGGTTCTTAGACAGACTGGGTGACGTGAAGCTACCACAAACGTAGCTGTACTGGAATTTTCTTTGTAATCAAGAGAGATGGAGCACCAGCCCCTGTTTGAAAAAATTCTTGCCTTCTTGTATCAAATTTTTAAGATCATGATAAACTGGAAAAGCTGCTTCTATGATCCTTTATTGACACCGAACAGGACCTTATCTCTGAGATATCCCATCTGTCGTTTCACTGGTTGCTTTCTACAGCTGGGAGCAAACACCGCATTAGTTATATTGCAAAGCATGTGTGGTGGCTCTCGTCGGGCCTGGAGCAGAGCGTGTTCCAGAATAAATACAGATGCAAAACTAATTGGTGAGTGAGTGAGTTCCCGTAGCTGATATATGCAGGTGCTGCAGCCTGCCTGGAGCAGCAGGAGATGGATCTGACCTACAAGAGCTCACAGAGGTACTGGAGTCAAGAAGTCCGAACACTCTGCAGGACTGTAAATGAATTTAAGCAAAATGAAAATGCAAGGCAATAAACATGCCAACAGCATGCCAAATAGGACAGGAATATCACTGAAGAATTAAGCAAAACCCTTTTGCGTTTCTGTTGGGCGAACATATATTGCAACGCGTGTGGGTGCATGGATCAGAAAGCTACAGATCAAGCATCAGTTTAACTTGCCGGGAGATTAGTGTCTGCTAAGAAATAGGGTAACCGTATCACACTAATTTCTTCAATTTCATCTTGCTTAATTTCATTTAGCTAATAAGATATCACTTATGTGCATAATCAATAACAGATACTGCTATCGATTGATTAATAATATCTCAGACTGTTTAAAAGACCACCTCTTCAAAATTACATAATGACGAAGGAAGCTTTTAATGTACTAGCGCTTTTTGGAAGGACTACTCTGTTCCTCAGGAAATAATGACTTGCTTGATGAAGGGCTTTAAACCCCCTTTTTTTTTTTTTTTTTTCCCCTCTAGTTCTCATTGTGACCCAAAAACCAAGAATGACTGAGCCATCCATACTGCCTTTGTAGGTTAGGTCTCAGCCACAAAAATGAAAGGTCTGAATCCTCTCTTGGTGACATCAGTGGCAAAGCATTCATATATTTAATAAGATCTTGTTTTCCTTCTAGTCTTGAGGTGAAGTACGCTTATAGAAGGGATGAATGAGAGCAAGGCAATATGACAAAATAACAAAAACTGCTTAAGTTTTCTTTAGGTTAACATTACCAGACAAGAAGAAACAGGAGTTAAATTTCCAAGAGAGAGCCCAGTAAGTGACTGATTTCAAAACAATAACCATTTTGGAAGCTCCCACCAAAACACAGGGCATCATATCCATCTACCTTTTTTGTGTGCAAGTCTCACATTAAAAAAGAACCAATTCTGTAACAGAGCATGCACAGCCAAAGCAACATACTGCCACTCTACTACGAACGAGGGAAAAACCCACCAGGATTAGTCTTCCTTTCATTAAGTAGCTTAACCAGAAGAATGCTAAGGTCTGGTTTTGATACAGAATATAATATTTTTCCAAGATTCATAGCTGCCACTGCAGCCTGTGTTAAATAAGTTGACAACGTCCCTCATCTCTCCACTAGTGTAGAGCATGTGGATAAAACTCCTCTAAAAAAGTCATAGCCTTTCGGTCAACTATAACTCTGCCTTGTCATCTCCTTTATTTTATTTTTTTTTAATGCAGTAAATGTTTAAAATAAACCCAAACAATGAAATAACAAGGATTGGCTGCTTTCTCCTATGTTCTTATCAGTCAGCGTACTCCATGTGGGTTACTGATAATGAAAGAAAACTTATGTAAAACTCACGCAGAGCGACAGAGCGAAATTGGCATCCAAGATCAGAAAGTCTCTGATGGAACAATTTGGAAAACTACCCAGTTCACAGCAGTACTGTGCAATTATTAGCTGCTAATGAACGGGGACAGCTTCAGTTTATTTTTACCAAGGACTTCTCATGGCTGGTCTTCAGTGAGTTCCTTCCTACAATGGAAAAAGTGAATTTAATCCACAATCATGTAGATTATTTCCATTTCTACTAAGCCATTCGTCTTTTTCAAACACTCTTCTGATAAAGGCTCAGAGCAACCATGAGAAAAGAAAAAAAGCAACCACACAAGAAGATTTAAGATTGGTGGAGGGAGCAAGTGAGGACAGAGACCCTGAAGTGATCTGTTATATCCTTTATATCATAATATTCTAGAACATCTTTGACTTTTCTTATATTAAATTTCACCTGGTAGTTGAGAGTCGAGCTCCAAAATCTAATTATAAGGCAGAAAAGAAGAAAGTGATGAAGTTTTGTGTATGTCCTTAATCACTATTTGATTTTTATCAACCCTAGGCATAATAAACATCGCCTGCAATTATCTCCCACGCAGAAAGATTACTTCCTTTTGTCATGAATACCTGTCAGCCAGACCCAGGAGCCTTGGGTTCTTATTACTTGGGGCTCGAGGAACACCTGCGTTTTCTTGGCAAACTCTGGAAATGATAATGCTTTAGCAGTATTCATGTAAGAATTTCCTCCGCATTCATGAGTATCTCATTGATCTGGTAGCTATAAAGAAAGAAAAATTAAAGGAGTTGCTGACTGATTTCTTTTCACAGTGCTGAGGATCTTCCACTCGTCATCACAAGTTTTAGATGGTTTACGTTGTCACAGAAAGTCCCCACTTTTGTTGTTTGTGGGAAAGCTGAACCCCCCCCAAGGATTTGGACAGAAAGCTCAAAATGTGTTTTCACTTTCCTGACAATGATGTTTTCTCTTATGCAAAAGAAAAAAAAATCTCATTATTGCTAAAAAAAAGATTTATTCTCTTTTCATTTTAAGTCATAGAATCGTAGAATCATTTGGTTGGAAAAGACCTCTAAGATCATCAAGTCCAAGTCGGTATAATTCAATTAGCTTCAAGGAGTTGTTCATCCTCTACCTCCGGACCCTGGGAGGTGAGGAAGCACTGCAGCCAGGGGTATCTCCATGCCTGGGGACACAGGCAGAGTCCCTGCAGCCCTACAGCTAGATGATGCTGAAGCTTTTTTTCTCTTCTAGGTACATTTTCTTTAAACTGAAACAATGTCTTCAAAAATGGCTCTAAATGCAGACAAATGGAGGTTGTCTTAATACATATCCTCTGCTATATTTCCTCATTTGCAAGCAGTGTTACCATTTTGGATTTCCAGCTATCATAATTTCTCCCCTCTGTACACAGGCTTCTCCCTCTTTTTGATACCAGCTATGTAAGGTCACAGTGGATTTTGAATTTATTTTCTTCTAACCTTTCTTGCAAGTTAGTGGAGGGAAGCAACCAAAACTTGAAACTCTGATATATTCCTTTTTTTTTTCTCGGTAGACCTTTTCAACATCTGACAGTCTGTCTTTTCGTCGGTGTTATCTTAAGGGAAGGAAAGAGCATTACAATGAGTTATATTGGAAAGCACATGCGGATAATAATAAATTCTATCTAATTAGTATAAACTGCATGTCTGCTCCTCAGGAAAACCTCTAACATACATTGGCAGGGCAGAGACTCAAGTGTCAGTGACCTCTTTCAGATAAAAGACCTTTCGAAGCAACATTTCAGATCTAGCTACCGAATTGCACGCTAAGTCTCTTAGACAAGAGGATGTCTGCGTTGACTCTTGCCTGCTCTTTCTCAGCAAGGTGTTTTTGTCTGAAGGGCCTGGAGTAAGAGCCACCTTGCTGGCCGTGCTCACGCTCCGGAGGAACTTGGCAGTGGTGATCAATGCACGGTGATGTTTGGAAACACCTCGAAAGGAGTCAGGCAAGAGAGCTCAAGTGCTCCATAAAGTGGCACGTGCGGACTCGTGCTGTCTGGATTTCGAGGCAGCTTTGGCCAGAAGCCCTACTGATGCTGAACGTTTGAGGTGAAAGAGGAATGTGTGTTTTAGGGTGTATGAGTAAGCCTGTCCTCCGGCTCCTGGCACTGAAGGACCTACGATCACGACCAGCTCAAGGCCTCAATTATGGTTTCAAGGAAACCATTATAACACTCAAAATCCCTCAAATATTATTGTTCCAGCTGTGCCGTCTTCTTCTGGTCATGACCTTAACATGTCCTCCTTGCTCAGTGGAGGCCAACAGCTGCCTGCCAAAGCAGCCTTTTGGGCTGCCAAAAGAGAAGAGGACCTGCCCTGGGAGCAGGATATGGCACGCACTGCGGGAAGGCCTGTTTTATGTATACAACATGCTTTTTAGTCCTCTTAATCCACATGTCAGGCCAGAAGATCGTGTTTAGTAATACCTGTCTGCTTAGCAGATAGGGAATTAAGCTACTGGTTTAAATTCTGTTTAATAATTTAAGAACTATGAGAGGAAAAGTGAGCGTGTGTGTGTGCGTGTCATGTATGCAAACCGCTGTATTGGAATATGTACCACGACTGTAGAGTCGCCTTTGGCCTGGGGAGGTCTTGCCATGGCTGAGGGCACCTTGACAACGCTCTGGGTGCAAGGCCCGTACCCACACTGTCACAGTGGGGCAGTCCAAGAGCAAAGAGCTTGCCTGAAGCCATCCTAGATGTCACAGCTTGCACTCTGCTGCCACGTTACAGGCACTCAGCCTGCCTCCTTAGCTGCATCTAATATAAATCAGTTGGAGAGTATGGGACCAATCTCTATTCACGTCTGCGTCAATTATTCCCTATACATTACTCAGAGATGGCAAGGTGATTGAAAGGGCAGAAAATCTTAATCTTTGATTCCAAAAAGGCTGGAAAATTTCTGCTCGTGAATTCCATGTGCTCCCTGGCATGATTTCCAGAAGGAAATCTCATAAGAATTCGCCCATCTTAGGGGCAAGTAAAAACTGCCTTTAAAAGACTTGATGAGCTATTACAGCTGGAGGAGATGATAAAGCAATGTTGAAGCAAACTCGGCTGCATTATCAACAAACAAATTGCTTGTTCTAATAAACTGAAATTGTAATTCTAGAGGCAGCCCATCTCCTTTAGCAGCAGGAACATCCAAGCCATGTATTCCCAGGGTTCCCAAAGCAGGATAAAAGCTCGTATTTATCCACTGAGTCATGAATCAGCTAAAATAAATATTTTTATTTTAAAGTACGGTTTGGGATTTTTTTCTTTATAAGCCACACAGAATGAGGACTGCACTGCTAAATCTCAGCTTTAAAATAATTTTTTCTGACAAGACATGCATCACTGAAAATATGGGTCTGTAATGAAAGTGATGGCACAGGTTTATAGCGCCGCAAACACAAACATGCAATGACAGTATCTCAGAGTAATGCTCTGATTTTTACATGTCTGTTCGTCAAAAGTCATTTTGCCTTAGCGAGATCCCATGAGGGCTTAACCCACAAGAAATTTGAGCAAAGGGTTTGCGTGGTTTTCCAGCATTAAATAAAATGGTCTAATCTGTGGTGGCTAAGGGGATGTAGCAGTGTGTAAACCATCGCCCTGAAGCTACTCTGGTGTGGATGGTGTCCCTGGCTATAGCAGCAAACCTTCACTGCCTCTTCCTCGGTCAGCTCACGTAGGTGTAGGGGCTGTGGTCGGTGCAGCCCTGCCCTGCTACCATCCCATTGCAATCTCAGCTTGCTCTCCGTTATCCACAGAGATCCCACAATGACGAAGGCAGAAAAATAGCCTCTCTCCTCCATTCCTGAGCTGATAACAAGAAAACTGGAGTATTAATCTTGTTCATTCTTCTGATACTTTGCTCTTTCCTCATAGAAATATAGCTATTTCTTTCCTGAGCATGACAATAACCTTTGCTTCTGTAGTCTTGTTTAGCAAATCACTATAGATAGATAGACAGAGATACAGATAGAGATATAGATAATATCCATGAATATTGCAGGATATTACCTTTATCCACCAAAGGATAAGATTACTTGCTGTGCAACTTTATTAAGCACTATGTTAGGTGACTTTCACCATAGAAAGCTGTATTATAACATGGGTGAAAAAAGAGCAAGACCTGCAATAAAAATTCTAAGAGGTGATACATTATCCAAACTGAACTTTAAATTTTCTAAGAGATTCTGGTAACAAAGTGCTATGTCTCAGTTCCTCAATTTTTTTATTGCCCCATTGCAAGAGGCTATACTTTGGCATGTAGAAAGCCAAGGGATAAGTCTGATTTTCAGAATAACATAAAATATTTCATTTCAGTATCTCCTGAATCAGATGTATTATATTAGCTCCAAGACAAATTAAGAGAAGGATTTTACCTGTAAGTATATTAAAAGAGCATGAATTCTGAGGAGGACTGTGTTTATGTGAGCACCTGTAGGTGGGCATGGGCTTTGAAAAGCGGGAATTGGGAACTGTGACATACCTTACAAAAACAATGATCTGCTCAGACTTCCAGCCATGCTAGCAAAATATGTTCTAGATACGTACTTGGATCACTTCGGATCTCTCCTGACTGCAACCAGGCTCTGCAGCTGCAGAAATCGCCCTATTTATCTGCTGCTGTCTCTACCAGGGGAAGATGCTTTAAAATATAGCCCTCATTATTAAGTTCTCCTTCGGTGGTTTACCGAACATATGTTGAAAGGGTTTGGGTGGGTTTTTTTAACAAGAACTGTATCCTTATTTTGTTTTCTCCAAAGCTACTCCTTCCAAGTTTGCTGAGTCCGTTAGCCCCGAGCATTTAGTTTCCAAACGAGTGTGGCAGCATTACTTGTTTCTTCAATACAGCAAGATAAAATGTGGTGTTTTCTAATAGGATCTGAAAAACTAAGGTTTCTGAGTTAGGGTTGGGGGTTTTTTTCAAAGAAAAATTTCATAGGTGAGAAAGACATGACAAGAAAAAAGCTTTCTCAAGTAATACACTGAAGAAACTGTTCAGGAACAGTTAATCCCCCCCAAAGATATTTCTTGAGCAATTCTGGCAAGATTAGATAGAAAAGACTATTACTTATGTGTCTTGCTGTTATTTGCAGCATGGGTAGGAGGTGTCACGACACAAGTCTACTGGGATTTCAATACTTTAGGTCATACTTTCTTCCATGATCCACATTATTTCTCATTCAAGTCACTTCTATCCTCTTTTCATCATTCGCTTTAGACTTCCATCCCTATGGCATACAGTATTCAAGGCCTGATCCTAAGCTTGCTGAAGTTAGTAGAAAGACTTAAGGAAAGACTAGTGGCAATACTCTGAGGGCTTTTAATTAACCCTGGTTAAGCTTTTCACCAAATAGGGAAAAGCTTCCCAAAGTGGGAAAAATAATTGGGTTTAGTTGCCTTCCTGTATTACTTCTGAAAGGCTACTTGTGAGTACTTCCCAGACCGGCAGACCATGCATCAAGTCACAAAACTATAGGCATGGCCATTAGGTATATTTATATAATAAAGTGTGAAAAAGTAAACACAACAGTTAGTTCACAACCAGTCAATCATTTATGAAAAAAAAGGCTGAAAAGCTATGATTGATGCTAACCACAAAAGAGATGTTTGTATTTCAGATTTATGTCGTTGTGCGATGCTGTCTTTTATGCACTGACATTATATAGGATATGACCTGTTGGTTCAGCACGATCACGGTATTTATGCTTCTTGCTAAAGACAAAGTATAGCAGGTCTGGATAGAGCTGAGAGTCCAACAGAGCACCAACAATCTCAAGGATGAACATCCCATGACCTTTACTACTACGAGGTATCACAGGGCACCAAGGTATATATGATCCCAGCCATCCTAAAGTAGATAAACCAGCACATGGAGCAATCAGTTCTGCATGGAACTGCAAAGATGTTTTGTTACTGAGTAGTCTATGATGTGATTGACCAGGAACCAGCTAACTATAGCAGATAAAACCAATCTGCTTCAAAAGGAAATGAGGTAGAAGCCATACAAAAAATCTTTTTTAAAGCCTTTGCCAACTTCCAACCCATCTTTCTCAGCAAAGTGTCTGCCAGCCTAAAGGGTTTTCTTCAATCAATTTTTACTTTACTTGTTGATAATTGAAAATCTTCAACATGTGTTGCGCAGATCCCTCCATCTTTTTGTTTTCCAGGGGAAAATTATGAGTACGTGTCTCAGTTCACATCTCTTGGCTCCTTGAAATCCACAGTGTATGTTGTACAAGTTCAAAATAAATTGTGTCCCATTATTATGCTCTATCCCGTACAAAGTGTAATTAAAGCACCCTAACCACCGCATCATCACAACCCTCTGAGATTAATCTTAATCTTTGCTGCCTATTTTAAACTACATTAAGGCACAATAAGCCAAGGCTAGCCTGATTGCAGCAGTCCCAATGAGCTCACACAGCAGGATAGGATGGTTTCTTTCTGATATAACTTTGCTACCCAAATAACCAACCAACACTATGTGGTTGTTCAGCTGGGGATGATCTTTCTTTTGAATCTGGAGTGGTGGAGAAATTCATGCCCTGGAGCTGGGGCAACCAACCAGTCATCAACCATGTCCCTCAAAAAGAGAGCAAAAATGAAACCCTATAAGATGCTCTACTTCTTAGTTGAGTAAATGCATTCAGGGATATGAAGTAAAGATCAATTCAAATTTGAAGGCTGGGCCGAGACCTTTTTTAAGAGTTTGACCTCTTATTCCTAAGAAATGCCCAAAGGAAAGTGCGTTATTCCTGTCTTCTGTGAAATATGGCTTACCACGTTTCAGAAAGGAAGTAGTTGTGTTGTCATGCTTCTAGTTTATTTATGGCCCCAACAGCCTGAATTATATAGAGTCATGGATTTCTGTAGTACTCTGATTCTTTAAAAATTAGTTTCTGTTCATAAACATGAAGAAGCTTCCTAAACAGCAATTATTCCTTTAACAGAAAGAGTTTTAGATTTGTTCGAGTCGTGATTTTAAGTGCAATAAGAAGACTGTACTAGATAAGACACGTTACAAGCTTTAGAGTTCATTTAGTTAGTTTAATTATAAATACTTATTTTATTCAGCTTCTTAACTGAAATTTATAAGCCTCAAGATACTCTGTAGCTGAGGTAATAATTCAATATTTAATAAACTGTGTAGGCATAGACTGCCATTAGAATTCAATCAGAGTGGTATTTCAAAGAGCATTTTGGATAAGGGCTGATACACACCCAAGTGGTTTGTGCAATATAGACATGCAAGGAAAGTTTCCCAGTTCTGTAGAATAAAACAGGATTACAAAGGCACGGCAAGTGGTTCAAAATGGGGTAGAAGTCCTCAACATCGTGTCCAGTTTAATATGGGCTTAGCAGACAAACTGGTTTAAAAGCCACAAGTTCTCTTATCAACAGCACAAAGCAACTCACCTCCTTCCTGCGACTCCACCCTTTCCTTGCGGCTGCCATAACTTGCTTGGGAGATTAACACTACAAAACGGAGTTTTAATATGATTTTTTTACTGGACCTGAAGAGGAGTAACCACAGGGAAGTCAGCTTGGTGTCTATGAACCAGAATGAGTACAGGGAAACAGCATTCAGATGTTGTGGGCATCTTGCGTCAAACCAGACTGCAATGCAGAGTTTTGATTTAGTTTAATGAATCCAAATTAAACACTTTGACTCGGGCACATCCAAACCTTTTGCTTCCATTTAAAAAGTCAAAACCAAATGTTTTGCCATATCCATGCTTTTTCAAACTTTCCATTCTGCAAGTCACTCAGCTTGCTGACTTTTCAGCCCAGCGTAGGAAGAAAAACATCAGGCTTTTCCACGGAGTGGAAAAAGAGCTGGGAAAAAATGCTTATGCTAAACCTAATTGGCAGTAGGGAATAATATCAGATATCTGAAAAAATGTTTATGTACGGCAACCCTTGCTGCTTAACTGGCAGGCAGGCTGAAAAACGCAGCTGGATTAACCATGCCCCAAACTCCTGGCTTTCCTGAAGAAAGTGGCACCGGTTGACGTGAGTGCCAGATCAGCGGCGGGGAGGTGACTGCGGAGCCTCGAGAAGGAGCAGGGGATCCAGATCATTCCCAGTTCTGTGACATTTCTGCTGAATAACCAGAGCAAGAAGCTTTCAGCCCCCCCCAGCTGAAGCTTCCCCCCGGCAGCTCAGGAGCACGCATGTCCCTTCCGTAAAGGATGCTGCTATTTAAAGAGTGTTCAGATGTACAGATATGAATTCCTCCGTGTGAGCACTGCACCGTCGCATTTTCCTACCTCTTCAGTGAATGAGAGGATTTCTGATGGCAGCAGCTCTGTGGTCTGTCAAACCTCACCGTGGTCCTATTCCATATGGAAAAAGCAGTGAAATGTATTGAATCCAATTAAGTTCACATTTAAATTTAGAATGAGAAATAATTGACAGTGAAAGTCTGGGGAATTTTTCACACAGAAAAGAAAAGGTGAGTTTTGCTTTCCCATAAACTTGCTAAAAGCTTAAATATTACTGTGCTCTAGGAGAGTTTGGGTGAAATGTTATGTTTGAGTCTGGAAAACCAACATGAAAATGTTATTTGGAAATGGAAATGTTTTTGTTTTCACAACAAAACCCTCAGCAAACACGATCCTCTCTCCCCCTCAGATTTGTGACGAGTTTCTCTGGCTCAAGTAAAATGTATTTATTTCCAGAGAACCCTTTCAAGAAAATTATTTTGAAATGAGTTGACTTTGGTTTTTTTCCTACACTTTTTCACATTTTATTAATTTGACTCTTAACAGATGGCGTTTAGTGAATAATTACACAGTAATGAAAAAAATATTTAGTATTTAAAGAAAGCTTTGTGCAGATTTACTAAGCAATTTAGACCCTGTATCTCATCTGTTTATAGTACATCTCCCAATTGGAGTGTAATGATCTAGCTTCATATCTATATTTAACTGTCTAAATTGAAGGAAATAAAACAGAGTTGAAGTAACTGATTGTCAGCATTACCCACCCATTCGTACCGAAGGATTAATCAGTACAGAAGAGTATGTGAGCTTAAAATATTCTAGGCTTCTATAGATGCTGAAAAATAGTATTTGCAAGTGCTTCCCTCTTCTGTGGATACTCCGTTACATAGTGCTGTAATCCACACCGCCCACTAAATATCTGCTGAAATGTGCAATTACATCTGAAGTATCACAGTCATTTTTCACTGCGGTAAAATAGTGGATGGAAGAAAAAAAAAAGAGACTTTCAGGGTACTGTAAAGGCACGAGGCACCTTACTGTACCGCACCGTGAACTTATTGAGATGAGGAGCCTGGTCCAGCTGCCCCTTGAGCCTATGGAAAACATCCCACTGATGTTTTCCAAGGGCTTTGAGCCCTTGATCTGTACCCTGATGGGCATTAGTTTAAACCTGATGCTCAGTATTTCGAATCATAGAATCATAGAATCATAGAATGTTTTGGGTTGGAAGGGACCTGTAGAGGCCATCCAGTCCAACCCCCTGCAGTGAGCACGGACATCTTTAACCAGATCAGGTTGCTCAGGGCCCCGGCCAACCTGACCTGGAATGTTTCCAGGGATGGGGCCTCCACCACCTCTCTGGGCAACCTGTGCCAGTGCTTCACCACCCTCAGGGTAAAAAATTTCTTCCTTATTTAGATTTTCACAAATTTGGGAACAATGTTTTCCAACACCTGGTGGATGTCTTTGCACTCACACGAGCACCCAGTTTCCCCATCCCTTGAGAACCTCTCAGTCCTTTCATAATTCTTGTTTGGGTCTCCCATAACGTTTTTGCACATTCCTCATCCCCACACACATTTTTATTCCTGGTGGAGCTTTCAACTTGTAAAGCAGAACTAGCAAATCCCAGCACTCTTGCATTTGTCACAGAGCTCACCGCTAAGCAGAGTCACAAATGAGGTGTCCTTGCTCCACCGTTACGTGCTGCAAAAGCCACAGCGGGAATCAGCCACGGCGTGAGTCGCTGCAAGCAAAGCTGATTTTGTGGGGCTGTGAGGCGTGATTGGATTTCACAGTCCTTGTGTGTTTTTACGTCTCTCAACTTCTGTCACTGAAGATTTTCCATTCTTCTCAGCTTTTTCCTTTTACTTGAAATGAGCTCCTATGAAGAATAGTGTCCTGTTCGGATTTAGAAAAAGAAAAACCTTTTTACTTAAAAAGGAAAAAAATTCCAAAGGAATGCAAAACCACTCGACCAGCACCCTGGGTTTATTTTGCCCATCTATCTCTTCTCTGCTACATCTACTTTGGCTTCCATACCCTGAAAGATTATTTTGTTAAAGCTTTTACATCCAGTGGAACTCATCTTAAACATCTGTAGGGTTTGGTGTCCTGTGTATTCTCTCCAGGTATTTTTCAGCTCTAGAAGCAAATTGTAGAAGAGTTTAGGACTAATATCTAGGTCACTTCATCTAAGTACATGAAAATTTTAGGCAAATAAGTGAAATTACAGATCAATTCTCAGCTAGTCCCTTATTTCTTCTAACACTTGAGATGGGTTAGGAGGACTGAAGGTTGTTATATCTTCTGGTTTTTTAAAACAACTGTTGCAGCTGATCTGAAGAACTGCTAGAATAAATATTTCAAGCGTGTTTGGTTTTTTCATTGATAGCAAAAATAACAAAGAAAAAGAACTCGCATTGTTGCTGTTTTGAAATGTGTGGCTGATATTCTACATGACATAAAAGAGCACTTTTAAAAGGTCGCTTAGCACATTAAATAAATTTAACTGGATGAACGTCTATACCAAGAAATCTGGACAACCCCACTCAATGTTCTAAATAGCAGCAATGTCTTGCTCCCTGGTTATAAAATGAATTTAAATAAAAATCAGTGAAAGATTGAATTTGCTTCCTGTGGTGTGATATACTTGAAAACTACCTTATCTTCCTTTTTTTTTTTTTTTTTTTTTTACAGTACCCTAAAATGTGCTAAGGAATAAATAGAAAGCTTAAAGACAAGGAGGGTAAAGACCCTGGTGTAACATCAGATGGCATGTAGCAACTTGGTACAGATATGAAAATATAGTGTATATCTGGAATAATAATAACAGTCCACCTCATATAATATTATTACAAATACAAATACGCAGATTAAATAAGCCACAAATGTGACACTTCTCAAAGGCTCCAGGAATGCAGTACTACCCAGGAAACCCAGAATTGTCTCAGAATATGAGTTCAGCAGAAGTCAAAAATGGTTCTCCCTGGAAAAGATCAAGAGATGCGCCCAGGCAGTGCACCAGCCACCGGGCACGGACTTCACCGATTAATCACAGACTCAGGGAGGTATCGCTGCAGCGAGCGAAGTGGAGCCAAAGCTACGTGATGCCCAGGCAGGAGGGTCCCCAAAGATAAGCATCAGTGTCCTGGTTTTGGCTGGGTTAGAGTTAATTTTCTTCCTAGTAGCTGGCATAGTGCTGTGTTTTGGATTTAGGATGAGAATAACATTGATAACACACTGATGTTTTAGTTGTTGCTGAGCAGTGCTTACACTAAATCAAGGACTTTTCAGCTTCCCATGGTCTGCCAGGGGCACAAGAAGCTGAGAGGGGGCACAGCCAGGACAGCTGACCCAAACTGACCAAAGGGCTATTCCATACCATATGACGTCATGCTCAGTATAGAAACTGGGGGAGTTGGCCGGGGGGCAGCAATCGCTGCTCGGGGACTGGCTGGGTGTCAGTCGGCGGGGGGTGAGCGGGTGGATCACCTGTTTTCTTTTTC
>VYZW01000823.1:77882-116799 GCA_013401315.1 Balaeniceps rex | reverse complement strand
TCTCTCTTGTTCTCCTTTTCATTGCAATTATTATTATTATTATTTTATTTCAATTATTAAACTGTTTTTATCTCAACCCGCGAGTTTTCTTTTGCCCTTCTGATTCTCTCCCCCATCCCACCGGGGCGGGGGGCGGGTGAGCGAGTGGCTGTGTGGTGCTTAGTTGCCGACTGGGGCTAAACCATGACAACCAGATTGCCCAAACTGCAGAAATTGGTGCTGTTAAGCTCTTCTTCAGTCTCCTGGAGACATGCAGGGATTTTCAGGTGGTAACTAGCTTGTGCAGCAAGCATTGTAAAGCATTGTAAAGACATTGTAAAGACATTGTAAAGACATTAGTTTGCTGAACCTGCCGCTCTGTGGAGGCACTGGGCTTGCTGCTCATGGGAGAGGAGAGCTGCTGCGTGTCGGCTCCCCTTTGTGCTCTTCTTTCCCACACGCATCCTTCCACTCTCAGAAGAGCAAAAGCCTCTTTTTGGCCACAGTTAATGTAAAACATGAAAAACTCTGCTGAAGTCACTCTAAAGTAGGTGTATGAAACAGTCTTGAGGTCAGCATCTTTGTAACTGCCTGTAGGTTATTTCCAAGAAGTGGGAAAACGTTAGGAAAACACCATGCTGTACTCAGCATTTCATGCTCTGCTGTAACACGGTACACGAGAGCAACAGTTGACCACAGCAAGGAACGGATATTATGGGCCATCAGATGAGATCACTCGATACAAGCGAAATACGTCCTGTGTATGTAGTATAAATGTATGATGTACTGGGTCAAAATACCTTTGTTAGTTATTAGTTGCTACCTGTGGCTGAAAACAGCGGCCGTGCGATAGGGATGGCTATCATGGGAAACCTAAGGAGAGAGCAAGTCAGAGAGATCTAGATTGATCCAGACGGCTTTACATGCAGAAATAGGAGGGAAGACGTCGTAATTGTAAGCGGTAAGTCTCTTGAGTGCCTGTTGCCCTCGTTGCTCTTTCGGTGACAAGTCACTTTAGGGAGGAAATCTGACTGTTCGTGGCGTTCTGCCTACAGGGAGCAACTTCTGAAGATTGGAAAATGTCAACCCGTGCGAAGGAGTTGTTAACCCTTCTCCGGGAGGGAGGAGTGTTAATGGCTGCTGGAGACCAGGGCAAGAATAACTGTGAGAAAACCTCTCAGCTAACAGCACCGTTTTGCTGTCACCAACTTCTGAAGATTTCCTAAAGGCTCTTCTGCCGGTCAGGCAAACTGGGAGCCTTTTCCCAGCAGTGTGCGGGAAGCGGCGCTGGATGCGACCCTGTCTGGCGCTGGGCAAGGGCAAGCCCCCTCCCCAGCACCCTCCCTGGGGCAAACCCAGCCTCCAGCCCTGCCGCACAGATGCAAGCTCTGCATTTCGGAGGAGGGACGGAGAGACACATGCCAGTACAGTGAGGTACCACCAGCAGAAACGAGATGCCTGCAGAGCGTTCCGATGGGTGCTGTTGGCTTTAGCCAGGCACAGGCATTTGTCCCCTTCCAAACTCGTTCCACTTGCTGTTTATTAGCTCCCTATATGGCACTTTGTGACACGGTATAGTAGGCATGGTGGTGTTGGGTTGATGGCTGGACTAGATGATCCTAAGGGTCTTTTCCAACCTTAATGATTCCATGATTCTTCTGCGACAGCCTCGGATATGGAGAGAGAGCACAAAACTGGAGGAAAACTGTTCCATGAGGCTGCTCTGACTCACACCAGGGGTGGAAAAGTCCTTTTTGGCCTCAGACCACAGAGGTGGCTTACAAAGCCCTCACTTGTTGTCCTCGGTCCTTCAAGAACACATACAGAAACAACGGAGAAAGAGGCCATGATCTGCTGCTCATATTTGTGGTGAGCCACAGACTCCAGTAAGCGAGAACAACTATGTCAGGCTCATTTGATGAGGAAATCCAGATAATACCCCTGTGAAAGCCATGAGAACCACTCTCGCTGCGACATGATTTCAGTGGGTAATTCTCTCCTATGGTGACTACGTGAGAATAGTTGTTTTTCACTCAATGCATCAGGTGGATGCACAGCCTGAGTTCAGTGCTTTATTGACAACAAAATCCCGACCGGGGCTTAGCTCCATTCGCACTATCCGTTCCTGCCTCACTGGGCACTATCCCTGTAACACCGACACGACGAGGTGGCCTGGCAGGGCCAGTGTAGGCAACGCAGGCAAGCGGCTTGCCCAGTGTCGTGGTTTAGCTCCAGTCGGCAACTGAGCACCGCATAGATGCTCGCTCACCTGCCCCCTCCCCGGTGGGATGGGGGAGAGAATCGGAAGGGCAAAAGAAAACTCGCGGGTTGAGATAAAAGCAGTTTAATAATTGAAATAAAATAACAATAATAATGATAGTAATAAAATTGCAATGAAGAGGAGAACGAGAGAGAGAGAAACAAACCCGAGGGAAAAAAAAACAAGTGATGCAACCGCTCACCACCCGCCGACCGACACCCAGCCAGTCCCCGAGCAGCGATCGCTGCCCCCCGGCCAACTCCCCTCGGTTTATATACTGAGCATGACGTCATATGGTATGGAATAGCCCTTTGGTCAGTTTGGATCAACTGTCTTGGCTGTGCCCCCTCCCAGCTTCTTGTGCACCTGGCAGAGCATGGGAAGCTGAAAAAGAAAGTCCTTGACTGGTGTAAGCACTACTTAGCAACAACCAAAACATCAGTGTGTTATCAGCATTCTTCTTACACTAAATCCAAAACACAGCACTATGCCAGCTACTGGGAAGAAAATTAACTCTATCCCAGCTGAAACCAGGACACCCAGCTCCAGCCAAGAGAGGTGATCATCCTCTAAAACCTTTGCAACAGGTGATGGTTAATAAAGAAAAAAACTACTTAACCTATGAGGTCTGGATATTGGAAGGCAGCAGGACATTTTTTCCCCTCTCTGCAAATTGGCCCCAGCTAACGAGGAGCCTGGGGGCAAAGACCCAACGCGGTGGTTGTAGAAGTAAATGTGGAGAGCAGAACATGAGCTGGCGGGCTCTCACTCCTGACCCATCTCAGCAAGCCGTGGCATTCCTTTTGTTATATGTGATGAAAAGACCCAAGGGTGATACTAAAGCAATGCTCATCAGGGAGAGAACAACCCGTATGCACGGGTGATGAAGCAGCAGGGAGGGGATCTGGGTTTCAAACCCAAGCCTAGCTCCTGCCTGATTAGATCTCGCATAGAGTGCAGTAGCAGTAAATATGCCCGGTGCTGAAGGAAGGGTACAACGAGGCACGAGAGAGGATGGCTTTGCTGTTCCCTGCCTGAATTTCTTCTCTTTGGGAGCACCCTGCAGAAACACTCAGGGCTGCACACCAGGGAGCGGGGCCGTCGGCAGGCGCGGGCAGCAGCACGTCTCGCCGTTCAGTGCGGATTAGTTCAATAACAGCAGGTTTCGGGGCTGTTGCTTCTCACTGGATTTTCATCTCTGCCTCCTACACCCCGCAGCAAAGCACCCAAATCCTGGTCGTCCTCTGTGGGGAGGGCTCTGGCAAAATCACCCTGCAGCCAGCCAGCTGAGGCAACGCAGGGGAGATTTTTGGAGAGGTAACCTCTAAGTGATGTTGCTTTAAATCTGCAAGGCTAGACATTTCTGCACAAGGCTTATTTTGTTCATAAGTTCTGCTTATTTGCAAACATAATTTAAACAGACACACTCCTATTTTGAAGAATTCCATAATAACTTTATTATATGTGCTACAGAAGGGGGAGATTGCCCAAAGATGCTGTGAATCACTTTACCTTGGCAGCAAGTGTTATGAAGTATATACAAAATTATGAAGTATTATAATACTGTTTTCTGTCAGGAGCTTGATGCAGGATGAGATCTCATGGGAAATCATGCTAATAGAGAGGTAATTGCCGAGTTAGATGAAAGGCTTGCAGCTGGTGAGAGCTGGCTGCGGGAGGAACGGAGGAGAGGACTACCTGAAAGGAGGTTTTGTAGAGAGGTGGGGGTCGGTCTCTTCTCCCAAGTAACAAGTGATAGGAGGGGAGGAAACAGCCTCAAATTGTACCAGGGGAGGTTTAGATTGGATATTAGGAAAAATTTCTTCACGGAGAGGGTTGTCAAGCATTGGAAGAGGCTGCCCAGGGAAGTGGTGGAGTCCCCATCCCTGGAGGTATTTAAAAGACGGGTAGGTGTGGTGCTCAGGGACATGGTTTAGTGGTGGACTTGGCAGTGTTAGGTTAATGGTTGGACTTGATGATCTTAATGGTCTTTTCCAATCAAAATGTCTTTTCCAATCAAAATGATTCTATGATTCTATGATTCCATGACTCTCAAAAGAGCTGAAGGGGATCAGACACACAAATCCCACTGACATGTAGCAAATTTGGGGTGTCTGAAGCTCCAGTAAAAATCCCAGCCTAAGCAAAGAGAGGTATGATAGATATTTTACGCTTGAAAGGTGCTCGTGATTTGAGGTTGGTCCTGTTGCAGGTGCACTGAGAAACGCCGTGGCGGTGAGCTGTGCAGTTGCTGCTCCCGGAGCTCCCCGGTGCCGACAGAGGAGCGGGCACTGCCGCTGTGAAAATGCAGCAGGTAACAGCTTCATCTCCTGCAGAGAGACCAGTTTGGGACAGAAAAAGTACGACACATTATCTGAGCACAGGTATTACAAGCCAGCCCTTGAAAGAGGCAGCAAATGCCACTAGGTTTAGAGAAAGCTGGGTGGGAAAGCAAAGAGCTGTAACGTTGGAGACAGCATCTCCGTGCCTCGATTCTCCCAGCTCCTTACTTCTGTTTACATTGGGGAAATTAATAACGCTAAGGTTATTAAGGAAAAGCACTCAGAGGGCTGAGCTGTCATACAAAGACAGTGCTGGAAAAAAGCCATAAGTGTCAGGAAATCACCCAGACCAGAAGAGCTCTCATCTCAGCAGCCTGCCAGAGAGCTTCAGAGCAAGGAGGAAAGCCTGCTGATGGCAGGGGACATCTCAGTAAATTGGCCCTTACCCCAGGCTGGTGAAAGATACTGACTTTCATGCCTATCCTAAGAAAGGCTCAGTGGTGCTTATCTTATTTTTCTCTCTTACTTATGCTTTTACTCAATTCCAGTTGTTCTTGTGTGCAAACAAGGCTGCCAGAGAATACTTAATGACCTCAAACTTGGCTGTCTAGTGCTATTCTCAGGCTATGGCCTGTGGTGGCAGGACAAGGGGTGATGGTTTTAAACTAAAGGAGGGGAGATTTAGGCTGGATATAAGGAAAAAATTTTTTACACTGAGGGTGGTGAAGCACTGGCACAGGTTGCCCAGAGAGGTGGTGAAGGCCCCATCTCTGGAAACATTCCAGGTCAGGTTGGCCGGGGCCCTGAGCAACCTGATCTGGTTAAAGATGTCCCTGCTCACTGCAGGGGGGTTGGACTGGATGGCCTCTAAAGGTCCCTTCCAACCCAAAGCATTCTGTGATTCTATGATTCTCACACGTCAGGGTGTCTGAGACCTCCTTTGGAACTGGTGGTGGTGGTGTGGGGCAGCTCAGGGGCCACCAGAAACAGCCTAGAAGGACTGAAATATCACAAGTACTTAGTTTGGGCACCCAAAACATTCCCATAGTTTGAAATTGTACCCACAAAAAAAAATAAACATGGTAATTTTTGCAAGGAGAAGCCTCTTTGCTGAGTTACCAAGGCAATGCCAACCAATGAGTTGGTGCAGGGTGAAGCTGCACGAGTCCCTTAGCTGGGGAAGGGACGGATCTCTGTGGTCTTGAACACTTCTTGTATTGCAGATGACGGGGCTTTCCCCACACACGATCAGTTAAAGCCCCTTGCACCTTCCCCAAACGTGGCCCTGGCATGCCGAATGCCAGGCGTGGGTTTGCAGCACTTCTCTCTTCTGGACGTGCGCTGTTGTGTGCGGATCTGCCAATGCACAGGAAAGAAAACAGCTCAGAAATTCCTTCATTGGCCCTGGCATAGACTTTCCCTGCCCTCCTCCCACACTCTCTGGCTGTTTAGGGAGGCCAGAAATCCAGTGTTATTTTAATTTCTTCAAGCAGCTATCAAATGAGTCAGGTCTACTGTGCTGAGCAAGACCATAAGCAAAATTATGAAGGAGAAACTGAAGCCCACCAAACCGGGAATACAACCCATGCAAAAGCACACACTTTTTTAAAATTCATTGCAATGCTGAAGGTGAATTTATGACAGCATGACAATGCTGTCAGATTTTTAAGAATACGCTATGTACGCCCTTTCAGGATTGTATCCCAGCATTATTATTTAACAAGTTCCTCCAGCCAGCGTGTTCACAAATAAATAAACCAATAGGTTAAGTCCAAAAACAATTCCACTAAAAGGATGTGCTCTATTTGCTCTGGTCAGGTATTGCTAATAACAGAGGTATCATCAAATGACTCACACTGTAACAGAAAAGTGGAATGCTTGAGTGCACAGCGCAGAGGAATACCCGGCCGTACAGACGCTGAAATCACGTCCTTTCAAATTAACGTGGGGAAGTAAGCAAACGCCGCGCAGCCCTGGTACACCCTGTCCTTGCAGCAAGGGTGTAACGGCATTTCTGTTCCTGTTTGCTGGGCTGTGTTTGGGGAAGAGAGCATTCCCTTGGAAATATAACCTCTTCAAATGACAGCCACCATATTTGTTCATCAGCAAATGTGCATTTAACAAGCTCAGCTGGCTGCCCTCTGCTCTGGCAGTTTCAGGAAAACCTTTCTTGCGATGCGTTGCACTCTGCTTTCCTAGCGGGTTGGGGATGCTGTCCGCTCTTTCGCCTCTGCTGGATGTTTTCCACTTATTTGCTTACTCTTTTCCATCCCAGTTAGCTCTGCATAGCCTGGAGGGAGTGAACTAGATTCTCTTTCTGGGGCATCATCAACAGAAATGTTTACCGAATTGCAGACAATCACATCTGTATCTGGTGGCAGCACATGTGCACTGCAGTGGCCCGCAGAGATTTTATTTTTCCTGATAGCATGGGAAGAAAAGCATCCAGTGCCCCCCACCCCAAGTCCGGGATCAGTACGTAAGGCTGGCAATCACTTCCCATCTGCTTGGAAACAAAAGCATTTGAACTGAGACCATTTGGGGATTATAAATCCCAAGGTACCGTTTAAATCATGTTTTGAAACGCTCTTCCTTCGAAACAATCTTCTTCAGTCTTCCTCCATCAGCTGCAAATTACCAGTAGTCAGATTATCAACTGCCATATAAAAGAGAAGTTTGTAGTTATTTGGATCAAATGTGTCAGCCAGAATATTAAAATATGCAAAATAATATACAGTTAACATGCATATTTCTTGAGGCAGAAATTATTTTTCCTGTTTCATAAGACACCAAAATCACTCTCAGCAATCAGCCTGCACCAATGGAAAGAAGAAACCATTTTGCATCAAACTCCTTGATTTCCAAATACAGTTTTCCAAACAAATTCTCGTTTTGAACAGATATCATGCCTCACAACAACCCAGCAAACTCCATGCAGGGTAATGCCAGGCTGTGTCGGTACTGGAGCACGGAACCAACCCCTCTTTTCTGGAATTCCCACCTGAATTGGCCAGAGAAATAGGCAGATGCAGAAGTAGAAACATTCACTCACATTTATAGGTTTGAATCACATTAAAGCCATTTTTTTGCATAGGCACCCACTGGATTTAATCATAATTCTAATGAATTTGTCTTTCAAGATATTTTCCTTTTTGTCAATAATTAGCTAATGCCCATTTTATAACCACGTTCCTGGTTCAAGCCCTATTCCTACATCAATCCTTCCACTCCTGATCTACAAATGAAATCTCAAATATAGCCTAAGATATCCTCAAACAATTATTCATCATACAACGTAAAATTACAGCTCTAGAAAGGATCTCAAGGGACTACGCAGTTCATCTCCCTGCCCTGCAGCACCAGTAGCCCTTCTGACGGACATTTGTCTAAAGGTCCCTGACCAAGAAAATCCCACACTTGCACCAACCAATCTGCTCCTGTGCATCACCAGGTTTCCCCTTAGCAATATTTGGTTTATTCTTTAAGGAAGGTCTCTTGGTGACCATCAAGACCTGATGATTGGAAAACACGTAGTTTATCCAAACTTTCCCTACCCTGTTTTTTCTCATTCACTGACACCTTGCTCTTTTGTTACTGGAATTAATTGTGCTAGCCACCTGATTACAGCTGACCTCACTAAGAAGGATTAATGCCAAAAGGCACTAAACGCTGTTTTCATAGCATCATTTATTGATTGCAGCAAAGACTCTGGTTGGGGTGGGGGGACACGCTCAGCTTCCAGATGGTGCTGGCAAACTGCTTTCTCCTGGAGGGTAAAGCAAGCAATCAGGTATTCATACTCTCACGTCCCAGGGAGGTTAGACATGGTTATGCATTGGGCTATCACATTTAGAAATCTAATCACTAAGTAATATCAAAGCCAATAAGTTTATGACCTCGGGAGAGATCTCCACTGAAGGCTGGTGAGACAGACAGACGCGTGGAGGGGAAGGGCGCATTACGGGGCACACCACCAGCACAGCCTTTCCACGTGGGATGTGTGAGATGCCCGGGAACTGAGCAGTCACATCATCTCATATGGCAATAGACAGGAAGAAATATGGGAGTGAATCTGGCAGAAAAGGAGGCAGGTAAACATATCATATATGCCGGGAAGTGAAATTATTAGGTGGGGGAAAGTAACTTTAGCAGACAAACTTTAGGCTTTGCTAGGATTTATGGTTTCGCAGCGTTCCCACCTTTCCCCTTTCTACTGGTAAAACTCAACCAGTTGGCTTTCTTCCCGCCAAGGAATCCACTGGTCCGACTGTGCACGAAGATTTATTTTGCTTCTTACTCAGCTGGGGAGTAAGCATTCGAAAGGGTTTCTTTCCATACTCTCAGCTTTAGAATACAATTCCTTTTACCAATATTCTCACAACTATGTTTTCTTTGTGTTTTGTTTTATTTATTGAAATTATGTGGGGTTTATTTCACATATGCTTTATTGGAAGAGCAGCACTGCTAACTGAAAGGCTGTTTTCGCTTTTACTGGAAAGGCTTTTCTGAATATTAGCTTTGGATTGGCAAATTTTCAGTAATTTGTACTCTCGGCAATACATTGGTATGAAAATTGGATTTGGGCAATGGGCACTCCCTGAGCTACTTTACCTTCAGTGTAATGACTTTAGCTAGAAGTTGAGCATACATCACGCTCCCATCCATTGCTTTTCTGCTCAGGATCAGCTGCACATTTGGGATCTCAATCTTTTAACCCTTATTCATGCTGAGTAGCACTTGATAATGGGAAAATACCATCACTTTGATTGACTTGTAGATCTTGACAGTTTAAGCCTCCATTAAGAGAGTCCCGTGAAAAATAGGGCATAATTTAATTGTGCTTAGACCACAAGGTGACCCCGGTTTCTTTTTAAAGCACCCTGATTTCAGTGGCATGACTCTTTGGTTTCTAAACTGGTATTTTAATCATCTTAACATTTAAGTAGCTCTTCTGAAGACCTGTAGTAGCGCTTGGGAAGAAGGAGGAGGGGGAAGGATTGGAGTCCTTGCATCAACTCTCATGGCTGGCATTGTGGATGGTGGACATCAGGGTCAGAGGAGATCCCTGTATTCTCTTGTACTGAGAAAGCTGCTCCCTTCCTAAGAAGAAGGATTAAAAGTTTGATATTAAAAATCAAAATATTAGATGACATCCAAATATCTCTGCCTGCGAGTTTAAATGAGAGGCCATTCATTTAAGAAATAAACAGACTTTTAAAAAAATGGCATTTCACTATTGTTACTGCTTATCCAAACAGGGAAAAAAAGGAGGGGAAAAAAAAGAGAGATTCTTCTTTTTCATCAAGTCTTGTGGTTTTATTGTCAGCTAAGAAGCTCCTCTGAATGGTGGAAATTCTTGTCTGCCCGGGGCCGGTGTCTCTCCGATGTAAACACCAGGCAAATTGAGTTAGAAACTGCAGCGCCCGAGCTCCCTCTTCCATTTGTTTCCTCCTCTCTAGGCCTGGTCTGTCACTGGCAATCACACTCCCTTGTGCCTGCTTTTGCAGCTGTACGGGGGAAATCACACGATTTAGGGTAGTCATAAATCTAACCAGACGCGAACGGTGTTCACCTGCTACATGGTAGAGGCAATGCTCTTATTAACTCCACTAATTTGCCTAATGACTCGGAGCAGCAAGTTCTTCCTCCAACAGCTTGCAGGACAGGTTTTGATGCCTGGTCAGACCGAATGGCTTTACAAAGTAGTAGGAGTACATCAGCTCCACAGTATGAACCGTGCAATGTTTTTTTGGTTTTTCTTTCTGTCCTTGAGTCCCAGATTTATATCTCTTAAAAGTATCAAGATATATGTGCAGGATGGTTTGGGATTAAAATTTTAAAAGGTAAAGAAGCGATAGTGGGTGTTAATTTAAGATCCTAAAAGGAGGGATAAATGTATAACAGTTTCTCCATTCCCTTACCGCCAAAGACCTAGAAATAAAATTCATCATAGAATCACAGAATCATTTGGTTGGAAAAGACCTTTAAGATCACCGAGTCCAGCCGTACCTGTCCACTACTAAACCATGTCCCTAAGCACCTCGTCTACCCGGCTTTTAAGGAAAGATGACCAGAGAGGTATGCGTCTGTCCTACCTGCACTCATTTAAAAGCAGAATTTACCTCCATAGCCAGCTGAAGGAAGGGAATTGTTGTAGATGACATTTTTTAATTATCCCCTGCCTTCGGATGGGGTGACACCACCGCTGAAGCTGCTTGTCTCACTATTGATGCTGAAGTCATGTAGCCTAAGGATCCAAGACAGCCAGTTCAGATTTTCAGGTCACTTACAGTAATGAGATGGTTTCTTCCTTAGGATTAATTGGAGTATCTTGCTAATCTTCCCTTCAGGAAATATTTGTCAAAGACAAACAAACAAAGATAGCTACGTCCACTTCTGTGGGGAAGTTCTTCCTATAAAGGAATACACTTACAAGTAACAGAACTTAATTACTTCTTCCAAACCCTCTGAAATCCTTGCTTTATCCTTCTGCATAAAGACTTGCCGCTCACAATATTTTGCAAGAGCTCTGAAGTCCTAATTTTACATACTCCAATTAATAATATTCTAGAGAGACTGAAGATATAAACAGTCTTTCTAAATTAATACTCATATTTCTGTGCAAGCTTTTAATCAAAGACGACGGCATGACACCTCCAGAGGCTTGTATGCCATTGTGTTGCCAATAACGTTATATTGTTCTATTCGAGATATATTTTATTCCCCTGTTCTCATGATGTTTTCAGTTCCTTAGAAATCGCTTTTAATTATTAGTTTTTTCTGTGGTTGGTCTTCAGCATAGGAGATTTATTTGGATTTGGAATGGGTTTTTATCATATATATACATATAAATTTTCAATGCTGCTGTAAATTATTTTTATCAAGTATCTTTATTTTGTGTGTATTTCTGGGATAAAATGCCTTTGTTATTTATATCCCTGTGAAGTGCTAAATACCCACTGGGGTCCCAGGAAACTGGAGATCCTCCAGGCCATCGCACATGGCTTTTGAGATGTGTGTGCGAGGCCAGGAGACCCCCACTACCAGTGGTGCTTCTGGGGTGTTTCCGAGGGGGCTCCCGCAGGCTTTTCCAGCACGTGTTACTAACACTTTCCCAGAAGGCTCCTCCAGATTTTCTCCACATGCCTGGGACAAGTCGTACATCCCCGAGGTGCATGTGCTGGTAGACACGGTGGCTGCAATTGTGTCATTTTGTTTCTCATTTGTCATCATCATACCCATAAAACAGAAGCAATGCTGCTGGATATACCATTCCTTATAGCTATGGTCCCAACAGCCTTTCCAAAGGAAGAAATATCTCCCCAGCTGCCTTGGATTCCCAGAAATCTGAGGAATATAGGACAGTATCTCAGGAGGTGCTGATTTTAGCAGAGAAATGGCTGAAATCAAATCCTCATCATAGTAGGTGTTGCCAATTCTGAGAGATTCCTGGCTCAGAAGAGTTTGCAATCTATTTAGGGGCATAGACAAAGATTTTTGAGGAAACCCTGGCAAAAAAAAAAAAGGAAAAAGTGCTTAGCCATAGCCATGATCAGAAATAGGAACCAAACCCTTGGTTCTGTGTTCAGAAACCTCACCAAGAGCTATTGCTTTGCTCCTCACCAGCCTTGCTTTCTGTTTCATGAGGACATTTTTGACACAGCGGTCCTTGGTGTGGTTGAGGGTTGGGGATGGCACATTTTATTTTATTTTATTTCTCTATATGTATACACAAGCATGTATATATGTATGTATATACAAGCATGATGCCAGCTGTGTGCAGTTTGTAAAAATATCTGTACCTGCTTACCTGAATAAAACCATTCTTTTCCTCCAGGCTACCTTTGTAATTCCTCCTATACAGTCTTCGTGGATATCTGTGCAAGTGACTTTATTTATGAGAATGTTTTTACAAAAAAGAAACTCTGATGAACTCTTGTGTCACTGTGTATTTCCATGACTATTTCCCCAGAAAGTGTTTCTGAAGGCTCACTGGGAGCAAAGGTGGCAGGGAGGAGAAACCAATGTGTACCACTGGGCTTTGCAGTAAGGAATTATTGTTAGCAGCCCCCAGAAGACACCCAAGTTTTGGGCACTTGTCCCTCCGTCCCACTCGTGTGCTGGGGGTTCTACCTTGTGTTCCCATTCCCAGTGCAGCCAGTGCAGCTTGGTGGGAAAGAGGAGGCAATAAGCACCCTGACTGTGGTCCAGGCATGCACCGGGGAGCCCAGCAGCGTGGGGTCGTAGGCGCTTGCATCCCCCCCAGCAGCAGCAGGTGGTGTGTGGGGTGCTTCGCATCACCTAACGTGGTCAAGGCCACGCATTTGTGCAGTTTCGTATTTAGAGGAGCTGCTGCTCTCCAGCTCTCTTTTGGCTGGAGACTCCCATTTCAGTCTTTCTGGACGAGAGCCCAGCTCTTCCATACGGCACACAGACTTCTGGGGAATAAGTGATATTTTCACTGTCTTGTTTCAAGCCTGGAAGAGTAGCAAGCTGTAATTTGCACAACTCACTGCAGCTCCAGTCCTTTTCATTCAACTCCAGAGGGGTCGAGATATGTACAGACCAACAGTCCAGGAATCCGGCATAACCTGGAGTGCAGACTTTAACGCATGGACCCTTCTGCGTAGGTATTGCACAAAATTACTCCTCTGGTTTCCGCACCCGTGGAGCCTCCACAGTCTTACTCCAAGGAGTAAGGACTTCCAAGGGTGGTACAGTCTGTAGAGTGGTTCTCCACAATGGAAACCCCCTGGTAGATCCAGGCTGCAGGTAAGTCTGGTACTCAATTTTTCAGTGTATCCATATAACACAATCTGGACATTGGATTCCAGTAAATATGTAGCCAGCCAAAAAGTGCCCAACATAAAAAAAGAGGATTGTGTGCCTTTTTTTTTGTACCCTTTCTTCCTTGCTTACACCACTGAGTTCTGCTATGCAAGTAGATGGATTTCTCATATCTCTTGGATCAGCAGTGCAAAGCAGCAAAAACCTCTTGACGGTACATGCAGGGGAGTTTTTAGGCTTGAAAACAGACAAACCATTGCTCTTGAAAAAAATTACCAAGGATACATAAAGGATGGGCCAAAAAGACTGTCCTCGTTCTTCTGCTTCATCTCACAGAGTAAAATACACAATGAGTCTATCACAGAAATATGTAGATCCTACAGTCTTGATATTTGTGCTCTGAAGCTTAAATATCTTTCTTTCTCACCCAAGAAAAATGTCAAAGGCACACAGAAATAAATTATTTTCTTCATGTTTTAGGCAGCTGTATCTGCAGCTATGGATTGCTCTTCTGGAATTTTTCCTCTTGCAAAGTTATAAAAAGCTTTGGAAAAAAATTAGTAAGCTGGTGACTTGTATTTTTCTGAGGTAGATTAATTAATTCTGTTTAACAGAGTTAAAATTATCCTGAGCTGTTTGTAATGGCTCGGCTATTCTTTTCTCTTAAATACATAATATACACTTTATTTTGACAAGTACTAGTGGGCGATGCACGAGGAGACTGCTTCTGTTTGGGGCAGGGGGGTCTGCTTTTTTGGCCTAAGCAGAAGAATATTTGGCTCAGAGGGCTGGAAACCTTCTTCCAGCCCCACCTCTCCTTCTCCCTCTGAATGAATGGGTTTATTTTCATGCCTCTTTATGCAGCATGGTGTATAGCAACCACTCCTTTTGTGTTGGAAATAGTATGGTTTGCCACTGACAAAATAGCAAAGTAAATTAAAGAAGGCATCGACACTGTCCTTAGCCAAGGGAATAAATATTTTCCAGTAGAATTGCATTGGTTGTTCCAAAAAAGAAAGAAACTGAATGAATTTGAGTGAATATCATTATTCTAAAGTAACTGAAAGCGGAGTAATTCAAAAGATTGTTGTGATTTTAAGAACGTGTCCTGGTTTTATTCCTGTTTTTAAGAAGACAAAGGGTAAACAAGATTAACTCAGGTTAAAGAAACAGATGGCTGCTGGTTTAGGAAAGGTAACTGGAAATGTATATTTTCAAACGGTTAATGAAACGTTAAAATGGATAATAGCATTTTACTCCTTCAAAGTGTCACTTGTTGAGTGATATTCATTGTACTCTTACCCAGCCTGTTTTGCACTCACTCTCTGCGTTGCTGTCTACATTTTTAAGAGTAACACCTTGTGCATTTTTACAAAACCCGTGCAGGCTGAAATGCTTTGTTTCTAGAAGGTAAAACTGCTTTTTTTCATTAACAAATAGAAAACTCTTCCCCATTAAGTTATTTGTTTACATCAGCTAAATTGAAAGCTATTTTGTCATTCAAATGGACTTTTTGAGAGTTCGAAAACTTTTCTTCTAGGAGCAGTTCAAAATGTACAAAACCCTGTGACGCTCCCCAACAAAACTCAGATGAAAAGCTGCGATGGAAACGAGAATGACCGTGTTCTTCACGGGCTTTGTACTCTTCCAGGTTTCTCTGTAAGGAAGGCACACAGAAAGGTTATGCTTTGATGGTTGAAATTAATTTTCTCCCGATTTTATAATCACCACAGCTTTCCCTGATATTGATGACATGAGAAGAGTTTCATTTCACATTGCCATAGAAGAGGGTGAAGGTACAGAGAAGGTCCATAAGAAGAGCACGGAGGTCCATAAGAAAACACCCGGTGTCACAAGCTGCACGACTCTTGGCCTCAGCCTGTAGGAAGGACCTTTCCTCTCCATCACGAGGGGAAACGAAAGAACATAAAATCTTTGCCTTCCAACCTAAGGTTTTCTGCTCGCTCTCTCTTAGCAGTGTCTGTAGCAATACAAGGTTGGATTCTTGCTGTCCTTGTATTTGAAGTGTAAGATGAGTTCGAATGTTCACACAAACGCTTACTTTTGATCTTATCAGAGCTCAGCCCTGCAACTGTCTTTCCCAACAGCAAGATAAAAATCAAAAGGGGACATGGATGAAAAGATTAAAAAGGACAGGGGAAAAGAAAACACTGAGCAAACTGAAGATTTATTGGCTTTTTTTAAAACTCAAGATTCTTTCTTAGAGGTAGTAATTTCCTTGTGAAAGTGACTTCTGCCATGGAAATTATAAATCCAAATACTTAACATATGAGTATTTGGGAACAGGGTCTTTCAATGGGCAGTGGTAAGCAGACATCTTAGTACAAAAACCTAAATGATGAAAAACCAAAAATAACAAGATGAAAATCATTGACTCTATTCTGAAAATACATGCAATGTGAATTCACATTAAGAGCTACAGAATAACTTATCTGTGATCCTGCAATACCTTCCTTGTACCCGCAGGACTTTTCCATACCAGGGGTCAAGGTTTCTCCGCTCTCCCTCTCAGATTCTTCATCCTCTTGTATTTTGGTCGAATGAGGCAACAGGCTGCCACAATTATCCTCCCCACGTTGTGGCTTATTATCTTTTCTGAAGGTGTTTTAGTTCAAATTCCAGACATTATCAACAATAACTTGGGACCTATTCTAAGGACCCTTGACAAGTAGGGTAAGGGAGTCCAGCGTGAGCTGGTTCATCATTCCCTTTTACCACGTCCACCCAATTTCAGCACATTCAAATACAGAAATCACGCAGCAAAATAGCCCCTTATGGTGATGTGCTACATAGCCTCACGTTTCCATGCTCCTCGGCTTCCCGCTGCAACGTGCAGAGACGGAGCACATTTGAGCAACATATTTTGGGGATGAAATTAGATGGTAACGAATTGATAGTCATAGACTTTTAATGGTCTCCATCAAGACCTCTTTGCAACTTGGACACAAAGTTGCACACAGAACATGGAGGTCATTCCAATTATTTTAAAATAATATAACAAATCGCTTAATATTGAATTGGTTCTTGAGGAAATTATGTCTTTTCACTGACAGTTACAAAGAAAATAAAGCAAATTTGTGTCAAACGTATTTGAGACCTAAAAAAAGTGAGGAAAAATTTAGGGGGGAAATAATTTGTCTTGTATTTATAAGAATGCTCAATAGATGTCTTTCCTATGGAAGAGTAAATTCTTTAAGAAGACGGTGTATAGACGCTAACAGACTACTTGAATGCAGTATAATGAAGAGGTAGGCTCAACCAACACTGGTGGAGTATCTAGAGTATCTAACAACTACGAAATCATCATAAGGAATACAGTATTGAGCACAGGGATGAGTAAGCCATAAGAAACGTCTGGAAGGATCAGTATCCTTAAGGATGCTCGCTTTGTCCCTTCCTGGCTGGTCCCATCGGCCGCAGGTTCCCACGCACAAGGAAATCACTCCACGGGCAGAGTTACCTGAGTCGTGATTACAGCTATTGCTGTACCTTCAAAGAAAACACAAAATTACTACATATTTATCTTTTTCCCCTTATTTTGCATTTCTTGAAAATTTTAGACTGTAAGCATTCAAGGGAAGAAACTTATATTTTTTTTCTGTTTTAAAAAACAGCTGCCACTTGTAGTGGTTAAACCTTTTCACTGATTTTTTTTTTTTTTATGAAGAATACGAAAAATGCTACAAAAAGCATGGGCTTCCTTCAGAAACTGGTTTTTGTCAAAAAAAAAAAAAAATCAAGGATATAAAAAAGAAAGCTATTAACTGAAGACAAACATGCCAAAATAAAAAAGGGATGGAAACTTTCCGCTCCAAAAGTGATAGATGAGTGTGTTCATGCTGCTGGGGCCCTCATGGGACGTGCAGCTCTCCTGCGATGGGTGGCTTTCCTCCAGGGATGGCAGGAGCTGCAGAGCAGCTGACACAGGGACTGTCACAGCCTCTCTGGGGCTTCAGCAAAAAGGCAGACCACGGCACGTCACAGCGAATATTTCCAGCCAAGAAACCCAGCGCAGCAAAGAGTAAACGGGAATACCTGAAATGGCATCAACTGGGGCGAATTATTTTATTTCATTTTTACAACACAAAGCTATCTCTGCAAGACATAAATACAGGTGTATGAAACCAACTAACACCTCTGCTGGAGCTTAACTGATTAGTGGTGGCTGATTACCCAGCTGATGGGACCAGCTGGTCAATCATAGAATCATAGAATCATAGAATGCTTTGGGTTGGAAGGGACCTTTAGAGGCCATCCAGTCCAACCCCCTGCAGCGAGCAGGGACATCTTTAACCAGATCAGGTTGCTCAGAGCCCCGGCCAACCTGACCTGGAATGTTTCCAGGGATGGGGCCTCCACCGCCTCTCTGGGCAACCTGTGCCAGGGCTTCACCACCCTCACTGTAAAATATTTCTTCCTTCTATCCAGCCTAAATCTCCCCTCCTTTAGTTTAAAACCATCAGCCCTTGTCCTGTCACCACAGGCCTTGCTAAAAAGCCTGTCCCCATCTTTCCTCTAGGCCCCCTTGAAGCACTGCAAGGCCGCACTAAGGTCTCCCCGGGGCCTTCTCTTCTCCAGGCTGAACAGCCCCAACTCTCCCAGCCTGGCCTCGTAGCAGAGGGGCTCCAGCCCTCGGAGCATTTTTGTGGCCTCCTCTGGACCCGCTCCAACAGCTCCATGTGCTTCTTGTGCTGAGGGCTCCAGAGCTGGACGCAGTACTCAACAGAACGGAGATATCATGAGCCAATCTAATTATTTGGGTTGTAGCATTTTAACTGAACTGAATTATTTTTTCAGTTCGCATGTCAGAAAGTCTACATGCAGGAGTTTATAAGCACTATTTTTAAGTTGCTTAAGTTTTAAGGAACTGTTCTCTGTTGTGTGGTTATTGCCATGTGTTTCTAAGTTACTTTTCTTTTTCTAACTCTTGTAAAGCTGGCTATGTCGGATTTTTCCCTATAGACTGAAGTCCCCTGCGATTAGCTCACTTCTCTCTGTAACTACTGGTTAAGCCACTGAGAGACTCCAAGCGCCTGAGGGATCTGGCTATCTTCAGTAAGGTTTAATTTTATTTAACTTCATATTTAAAGCTTCTGTGACCTTTTTCAACATACAGATGATAAAACTGCTTTCACACATGGATATATCAAACGACATGTCCACCTAGGCTTGCTAGTAAAACTGCGTTGCTCTGTTACTGCTGGCCCTTGGCTATATTAGCTGTCTGCTTGCCTTATTTGTGAGTTATAAATAGCCAAAGACTGCGGATTCACTGTCTGGTTACATTGAACAAACTGTGATTTTAATTCTCTCAAACAAGCCTGTCTCCTGACGCAGGTCTGTCCTGAATGCTCAGTCTTACCTGTTTCCCTTTTTTTGGGTGTTTCTTACATGGCTGGGAGATTCTTAAGCAAAATTCCCCCACTGTAAAATATTCTAACAATTAGCAGAGCCACTGAAAGGCATTTTTACACTCCTCCACACCGTTTGTTATGTTCTGATTTGATACCATTTTATACTCACGTTGCACAAACGAAAGGCATCAGTGTTTCTGACCTGGTCTTCCTGGCTTAGCTCGTACCAAGAAGTTGTGAAATCATCTCAAGGCCCTGCTGTACCAATCTCTCTGCAAACCAAAGGCAACAGGCGCCTGCTTCCAAAAGGCTTCCAGCCTCAGGAATGCTTTACAGGCAAACTAAGGCAGCGACAGGTTGAGGACTAGATTCAATAAAGGATTAAACTACCTAAAGAAGGTATTAGGTGGAATTTGACATACAGAATCACACAGAATCATTAGGTTGGAAAAGACCTTTAAGATCATCGAGTCCAACCGTACCTGTCCACCACTAAACCATGTCCCTAAGCACCTCGTCTGCCCGGCTTTTAAATACCTCCAGGGATGGGGACTCCACCACTTCCCTGGGCAGCCTGTTCCAATGCTTGACAACCCTCTCCGTGAAGAAGTTTTTCCTAATATCCAATCTAAACCTCCCCTGGCGCAACTTGCCTCTCATCCTATCACTTGTTACCTGGGAGAAGAGACCAACACCCACCTCGCTACACCCTCCTCTCAGGCAGTTGTAGAGGTCAATAAGGTCTCCCCTCAGCCTCCTCTTCTCCAGGCTAAACAACCCCAGGTCCCTCAGCCGCTCCTCACAGCACTTGTGCTCCAGACCCTTCCCCAGCTTCGTTGCCCTTCTCTGGACACGCTCCAGCACCTCAATGTCCTTCTTGGAGTGAGGGGCCCAAAACTGAACACAGCACTCGAGGTGCGGCCTCACCAGTGCCCAGTACAGGGGAAGGATGAGTTCGCTGGTCCTGCTGGTCACACTATTTCTGATACAAGCCTGGATGCCGTTGGCCTTCCTGGCCACCTGGGCACACTGCTGGCTCATATTCTAAATCTAAGACTGCAAGCTGAAAACCCTCTGCTCTCAGAGCTTATACCGCATCTGGGCATCACCCTAGGAAGGTCTCTGGGGCGGTACTAGGATGCAGAGAGCTGCATCTGCCCCTGGCTTCTCAGCATCTATTTTTCTCCTAAAGCTCCGTAAGTGCTCATGCGCTGTAAGGCATGCCCAGAGCACACCAGACACCCGGCCGTACCGCTGGGTCACACTGCGTTGTGAATTTGAGGAAAAGATCACTCCACCGTTTTAAATGCAATAATGTCCGGGAAGCCCAGTGGGCAGCAGTAATTGCCGCAGCACCGTGCAGAAATGCACAGAAGGCTGCCTCTTCTGTACCCTCATTTCAGGAAATTGCGTTGAAATGACTCAATGTTGGCCTCTTCTCAAAAAAGAGAATGGGTTCCCAAAAATCTCTGTTCTGCTTAACTGGTTCCCTGGTGAGTCATCTGGTCTCCACTGGCTTCCTGAGGAATATGTAAGATGTCCTCGAGTATTCATCTTGGAAAGACTTGCTCGGAATAACTGATCCTTTGGTGCTAAATCCAAAATCCAGACTATAGTGCCTCCCATCCGTCAGGGGTTTGCCCTCTTAGAAAAACAGAGAAGTTGATATCCCCAAGCACAATCCTACAAACCGCTGAGCTGCTCTTGTTCAGCAGAACCTGGGCAGGCTGGGGGTCCCCAACGGGACACTCAGTGAGACATGCCACCCCAGAGGACTATTAGTCAGGACCAAAAGCAAACCACAGAAGTGCAGATATCTGGCAGAATAAATTATCGGCGTGATTAGTGTGTGAAATGAGTTAGAATGGGCAAGTCCCTCAAAGAAATTACAGCCTCTGGGGAAATCATTTACAATGGCCACGATGAGTAATATCTCACTCCATGACTCCATTGCCTTCCATCTTCCCCTACCCTACAGTTACAATGAGCGTGAGAAAGATCAGCTTAAAATTGTCGTGTGTTTATACTGGCAGGAACTGGTGCCGGTTTTATCATTTTTATTAAGACTCGTGTGGCATTTGTATTTTGTTCAGCCACGCTACCAGCAAGCTCACTCCAAGGATCTTATCATCTCCGTGAAAGCTTTTCCATGTATTTGTGCACTTGGCTGGAATCATAACTCATGCTTATTTCCAAGAGAGGACATACACCATGCACAAGAGAGATCTGTTGGACTCCACAATTGTTTCTTACCTGGACTTCAATAAAAGTTGTTAGTGAATATTTGAGATTTTTAGCTGTGTGAAGAAACTGTGTGCTGACATTTTGCTGTGCAAATCTATAGGAATGGTGCCACCTGCAAAGTTTTTTTCATGTCCTCATGTACTGCAACGTATAGCCCATCCAACGACACAGCAAATTACAGCGCTTAGTAATGTGGTTTGCTTCTTTGTTTCAAGCATCATGCCATTATGTCATATGTTAATGTGAAAATAGACACATTAGACATGTTTTTTTCTCAGTGGCATTGACGGAAAAGGGAAGTTCACTACTTCTTCCCCTTTCCTCATTATCCGCTATTTGCTATTTTCTTATCTGCGGTTCTCAGCCTGGAATTTGATACATTTCTTAGAAATAATTGGTGTCAGATGTCATTTCTTGTGGCCAGTTTCTTTGGCTTTCTCTGACGTGAATTGTTTTATACAATTTACTTTTATGAAGCCATTTGAGGCAGTAATTTCCATTTTCATACCCTCATTCACTTTCTTAACTTATTTTTTTTCTGCAGTGTTTGTTGTCTTCATCGCTAAAAAAAATGAAGAACTTCCATTAAGTTTGGGCCTTATACGGATTATCTCCAATCTCTAAAATATCCTTTCTGCATGATAATCCATCTTCTTTCCTTTCCATAGTTATCTGCCTAAACAAGCTTTTGCTGTTTGCATTAAAAACCTTCCCAAAATTTCACTTTTGTCACTTCTCATTTTATTCCCTCACTTAATGACATCTAGCACACAGAACTTTTTCTTATTACGTTTTTGTTTTTCCATTCCTCATAAACTATGTTTTTTCCCCGTACTGCTTTCTAACACAATTATTTTTCTGGTTAGTCCTGGTGCCTCATCCAGCACGTTCTGTGGCTTTTTTTCAATATTCATTCAGCTGCGGGTGGCTTGGGCACCTTTGATTTACAGACTCATTAAAGTCACCAGGTTACTGTGTTTAATTTCAGCGAGTTGCTTATTACAGCCTACCCTTCAGAAAATGAAAATGTTCAGACTCCCAGCCAAACTTTTTGACACCTGCTTAGAGGTAGTTTTGACCAAAACAAATTATGCTTTACATATGTGTCTTTTTTTTTTTTTTACTGTCTATCCCAGGTTTATCTAAGGACTTCTGAGCCTTGCACACCTCCGCACAGATGAATAAGATGCCTATTACAGGTTGCCCAGAGAGGCAGCGGAGGCCCCATCCCTGGAAACATTCCAGGTCAGGTTGGACGGGGCTCTGAGCAACCTGATCTGGTTAAAGATGTCCCTGCTCACTGCAGGGGGTTGGACTGGATGGCCTCTAAAGGTCCCTTCCAACCCAAAGCATTCCATGGTTCTATGATTCTATGATTCTATAGCACAAAAATTTCCCCTCACTACTGTGCTGAAGTGTTGCTCTGGCTTTCTTCAGGCTTTGAGTCACATCCAAAGAAGCCTCCTTGCCTTTAATCTCCGAAGTCGTCTTTTTTTCATTATTATTATTATTATTTCCCCTTCATTTTAGGCCTTTCAGTTTGTTGATTAATGCCCATAAAGGCAGCTGTGCTGCTTCTGGAAATGCAGTTTGTCATCTCCGTCAGCACTCAGCTCCATATGTTGCCACTTCATAAGCGACATACCAGGATGCTGGACAATATAAATGAGCCAGGCTGCATCGGACTGCGTACAATTTACATTTCATCTTTTATAATCAAAGGCGTGATTTCTCACCCACATTTTTCACAGGATGCATAATCACCGTGTAATTTCTGGTTTACGTGATTTACAGCGCACTCTAAATTTAGGTAACTTAATAGGCTTCAAGGGAAGCACAGCTCACACGGCCAACCTGATCAGGCTAAATGGTTGTGTACACTTTATAACACCTTTCATCTAAAGAGTGCAAATAATATTCCTATTAGCCTACCCAGAAGCATTTGAAATTCATAGGGACAACTGGGGAGAAAAGTAGGGACATGCTGTTTAATGGCCTTGAAACAGAACTCACACAGAGATCTCCTCCGGAGGCTATCAGACACAAATATTTAATATCACATTTATTGTCTGGCTCAGGTCTCCACTGGCGTGAGGTTCCTCACCCACAGATTTTTGCACAAGCAGGTTTTCTGCTGCAAGACTCTATTCCTATCTCTCCAGCGGTTTTTCTGTGGTCACCTAGACAAGCCATGTCTTCTTTTTGTTTTCCACCATTTGTCTGTACAGTTTTGGAAGTGGGACAGTCTCTTCTTCTGAAGGTGCTGCTGAAGTCCTACTTTGGAGCCACTCCGTGCCCTGAAACAGTTGTGTCAGCTTGGGTCTTCAGGCAGGGACCTCCACAGCTTCATGGCCATCACTTGGGGCATTCCTTGGGGAGAACAAAGCCAGAGACCCCTTTGCCAGGCCAACACAAGCCTACTGCTGGGTTGAGAGTCAAAGCCTCAGGGCCCTCTGTCCCCACTGCAGAAGATCATGGGCCTGAAGGTGGAGGAAGGTATCTATATCCAGCATCTCCAACCAGTGGCACCACACTTCCACAGTTTGGTGTCACGCAGGGGTGGCTGAGCTCTGATGACACATCAGCTCTGCCTTTGCAGAGCTATAGATGTCACTAGTTCAAGTACTGCCTTTGTGGCTTCCCAGAGACTAGTGTCAAGAGAGTCAATTAGGTCATCCCGCCTGTCACCTTGGGTACCACAAGCACTCAAGGCAACATCTACACCACAGCATGGTGTGCCATGCGGAGATCATAGAACAGCCCAGGTTGGACGGGACCTCGAAAGATCATCTGGTCCAACCTTTCATGGAAAAAGGAGCCTAGGTGAGATTATCTAGCCCCCTGTCCAATTGCATCTTGAAAACCTCCAGTGATGAGGATATTAACACATCCCTGTGAAAAATGCCCATGGCAACTCCAGTTTGAGCTTGTCCATCAACAGCGGGGCTCTGCTCTGAAAGTGGTGCCAGAGCTCAGAGTGCATTCGTCCTCTGGAGACACAAACAGTGCTCAGAAGCAGAAAGCTGAAGATGCTGATGTGTCCTCAATGCAGAGACAAGACTGACCTGTGAGATAGTCCCTGCCAGAGAGCCAGATCCCATGCTGCAGAGAAAGGCAAAACCTCGCTACTCTGATCTGATAAAAACCGTCCCACAGATGTTATCATTTTGTCATTATCTTCTCAGTTAATCAGTGGGTATGGTAACCCGTGACAGTGAACTGCTGTTGCTGGTGACCTCTGTACCAGCACAGCTGGGTCCCAAGAAGTGCAGCTACCCCTGGTCTGAGAAGGGGGATCCTCTGTGATGCCCCCACATATTGGGTGCTGCTTGGTACCCACCCTTCAGCTGCAGAGAAAAATGAAATAAAAGTCCACACGGGACATCTAGACAGCTGAACGCTGGGGACAGCTTCCCTACCTTTGAAATGGGCCAACACAAGCATGAGATTCAATCATAAACCATGTGTCAGCGCACAGCTCTGAGCACATTATGGGTATGTTGAAGCAACACAGCCGGTCTGATACTCCTCAAAATGGGCAAGAGGAGGGCCATAACTCAGAGACTGTCAGGCACCAGGATCAGAAAGGACCTTGCACCTTCCCCAACAGCATCAGTCCTGATGCTGATTAACACTCACAATAGTAGAGAGCGCTTGCGAATGTCCAAGTAGATTTGGAAAGGATACAGAGTAATAATTAATAACAAGGAAAATAATCAGCCTACGACTAGCCGGATTAATTGCCATTCCTTTGAACAACAGAGACACCAGAACTCATCGCTCTAATTACTTTCCCTTCAGCAAACATAAAATCAAGAAGGACATATCTGAGCAAACAAATCTCGCCACCAGCAATAAAACCTCTAAGCTACAGTGACTGGCAAAGCTTACCTCTCAGCACATCAGTTTGGGAGCTGTAAAGCTGGTCTAACAATTACCTGTTGTTGTTAAGTGGGGAGAAGCACAGGAGGTTAATGCGTGATGGCATCTAGCCTGCTTAACGTGGTTTTCATAAGCCCATGGCCAACACCATATTGGAGAAGGGAATGGGCAGTCCAGTTCGGAAACAAAATCTCAGCATTCATACAGAAAAGAGGAGTCATAACCCTGGCCTCTTGCTTTTGTTTTGTGGTGGTTTCTCTTCTTAGCTCATGCTGGATCTCAAAAGCCTACTGTAAAAACAGTCATTTTTCACAGGCTGCCCTCAAAAAGAGCCTTTAATCGATGTTTCAGACATTGTTCTGGGTACTCTCTTTTTTCAGCCCTCTGGAAACCTGCTGAAGCCACTGTCATTTCATCTGCTGATGCTGGAGACATATTTGCATAGCCAGAGGACAAGGTGCGTCTGAAGCGTGTCTTGAATCTTCCAACTAATCTTGACAGCACATTGTTAATTTTAACAGCTGAACTAATTAAGAAAGCTATAAAAATACAAAGTCATGGTAAACTATTTCATCAGGAAGCTGTTTGATACAAATAACTGCTTAGGAGAAAGATGCTGCACTATATGCTAGAAGGGATTTCACTGAAAGCCTGCGTGGGTAATAGAAATGTGTGCTCAGTTGCTTTGGTCCACTATTGCTGGGGGAAAAAACCCCACACATGTTGCCATTCCAAAAAAAGCCCTGGTTTTCACGTGTTTTTCTAGGATGGGATATTGTTTTTCATTTGGAAATTCTTAGCCCGTGTCTTATAAGGAGAATAAAGGAGAAGACAAATAAGTAAGGTATGACCTGACTTCTGTGAGTAAACAATAGGTTCTGAATATTTGCTGGGAAAAAACGGTGCATCAGCCAGTTTAAATAATGACAAAAGTAAAAAATTGTGTTTGTAACCTATTCTGGGAAATAATGAGGTAAAATTTGAGGAATATACTGTCATTGCAATAATGAAGTTGCATCGTATGCAGAGGGTTGGGAAGAGAGTGATCTGTTGTGTCGAGTGTGTTTATGTACGGTGGGTTGACTTTGCAGTTGTCAGCTGATATTGTACAACCAGAGTCCGTCTCTACCGCCGGTCCTACAGCCCTTACCTATCCCACCATCAGTCACTTGCATCCGGTGCTGAATTCCCAGGAAAAGCCCCCAGGCTGGTTCCCAAGTCTGCCACTAAATGTGGGATCTGGATAATTATAGCTGTACACCCCTGGTATTTCCCAGCTGTCTGAATCTTTAGGTGAATATGTATTTATGGCTTCAGCCGCTCAGCTCTAAGAGATTTAAATTCTCTGGTCTTCATTTCTGCTGCGAGTTGCTAGAGAATTTCCTAATGCTGAGAAATCCCCCTTAGCGTATTTTAGCCATCACAAGTAATCACAGGAACATTCATATGGTTATATCTCACGCCATTATCCTCTCGTACAGAAGAAATAATCACACGGAAGCAATAAAGAGCAGACAAAAAATTGTAAGAGACCGCAACCCCAGGAACACAGCAGTCGCTGCAGGGTGTGCTGCTGTAAATCATCTACGAAATGAAATCGGTTGTCATGATTTTTTATGAAGTCATGGGGAAGTGAAATATAAAAGACGTGGAAAACAGGTGTAATTGAGATAATTTTTAAATCCCATTTTATTTAAAATACATTTTTAAAGCATCCGTAATTCAATAAGTTCTGCAAATGCATTATACAGTGAGCGTGTGTGTGTCCTGCGTGAAACTTGGGAATGAAGACTGCCATTTTGGGAAAACAGTGTTAGAAGCTCGACTGGGAATCCTAGCAGCTTAGAGCAGGAGCTTGGCTGAGACAGGACATTTCAGAGCAGAGGAAGAATGTCATTTATCGAATCATCAGCCAAGTACTGATGAAGCTTGACCCTACTTAGCTCATGCAGACTGAAGCAGCCACAAACTTCATCACAGACCTTCCCTACCACGGCTGTGCTGATATGCCCTTCAGATCCGTGTTGAGGAAGGGTGAAAGGCAGCTCCAGCTTTTTGGGAATACCCCTAACAGCCCTTAGGGACAGATTGCCAGCTCCAAATCCAGGGTGCAAACCCAGGCTGGTGACTTTGTCTTCTTTCATGAACATTTCTCTGGCATTTTCCCTCTCTCAGTGGGTGACATGTTGTCTCCATACTCGCCCTGGCTGTTCGGTTTGAACACAGGGTATATTTTCCCCAAGGCGTGGGTGGTGCAGAGTCTGTGCAACCTCGTGACAAAGCCCATGCCCAAAGACAGGCAGAGCCCTGGATGGGACGAAGCAGGCACTCGCTCCCCCACCCTTATCCCTTTATTCTTTAAAAGGATGCATTAAATAATCATTCCCAGACTCTCAAAGGCATTTATGCACCTAATCCTGATTTAACCACGCCAGTGCCTGCCCCTTCACACACACACACCCCCCCGTATACCCTGGGAGCTGGAAGCAGGACTGCAGAGAACACTTTTTTCCCCCTTTAATCTACTCTACGGCGTCTTGGCCTCGGCAGTGCATATAACTCGTAAAAGCAGCAGCCCGTAATGGTAGGGAGAAGTAGCCTTTGGGCTTCTACAGCAGAATAAAACCTTTCAGGAGAAAAAGCAAGTTTTTCCCTGAATTGTATTTGCACCTCCTGGATAGCTGTGGGCAGAGCAGGGTCTGGGTTTTTCTGGCAGCGCTGTGCTTGCACTCGGCAGGGCCTGCTGGCCAGTGCCAGGGCATAAGGCAAACTGCCAGGCAGGGCGGCACGAAGAGGGGATGCCAACATCACCTGCAGCGATTAAACCTCAGAGCCCGATGCCAGCCACCCGTGTCAGCGGGAGCTATTCCACCAGCAGCTAGAAACCGTCCCCGCGTTAGTTCCCGGGTGTGGAAAAACACGAGTTAAGTTTTCTCTCCAAGGCTGCCAGCTCGTTTCGCTCTAAGGGGTCATTTAATTACGTTTTTTAACGAGGATGTGGTTAAAAGTGCTCGCCGGTGCCGGGGATGCGCTGCCCGTCCGCGGCTCGACGGCCCCCCCGCGTGGCGGCGGCGCGGGGCTGCGTGGGCGGCGGGGCCNAGGGCAGTGATCGTCCCCCTGTACTGGGCACTGGTGAGGCCGCACCTCGAGTGCTGTGTTCAGTTTTGGGCCCCTCACTCCAAGAAGGACATTGAGGTGCTGGAGCGTGTCCAGAGAAGGGCAACGAAGCTGGGGAAGGGTCTGGAGCACAAGTCTTGTGAGGAGCGGCTGAGGGACCTGGGGTTGTTCAGCCTGGAGAAGAGGAGGCTGAGGGGAGACCTTATCGCCCTCTACAACTGCCTGAGAGGAGGGTGTAGCGAGGTGGGTGTTGGTCTCTTCTCCCAAGTAACAAGCGATAGGATGAGAGGAAATGGCCTCAAGTTGTGCCAGGGGAGGTTTAGATTGGGTATTAGGAAGAAATTCTTCATGGAGAGGGTTGTCAAGCATTGGAACAGGCTGCCCAGGGAAGCGGTTGAGTCCCCATCCCTGAAGGTATTTAAAAGACATGTGGAAGTGGTGCTTAGAATCACAGAATCATAGAATGCTTTGGTTGGAAGGGACCTTTAGAGGCCATCCAGTCCAACCCTCCTGCAGTGAGCAGGGACATCTTTAACCAGATCAGGTTGCTCAGGGACATGGTTTAGTGGTGGACTTGGCAGTGTTAGGTTAATGGTTGGACTTGATGATCTTAAAGGCCTTTTCCGACCTAAGCGATTCTATGATTCTGTAAGGAAGAGGCGCATGTGCGAAGTGCAGCCCAGCTGGAGGAGGGCTGGCGCTGGAGAACAGGAGGTGAAGCAAGGTGAAACGTTTAAAGCAACATTTTCAAAAATCCTCGGAAACTTAAGAGCTTTATGAAAGCATCGCTTTAAGTGGCTGACCAGAGGTTATACAGGTAGTCTTGGAAAGATGCCAGAAGTAAAAGCGGGTCTCCAGGAATGCCTTGCCAGTTCTTTAGTCAAACACCCATTCTGCCTCTCTCATAAACCATCAGCCACCTCTGAGGACTTCTGCTTGTTCAGCGCTGCAGCACAGGACCTTCAAAGCCTGGTTTCCAGCATCTAAAAAGACATCCTCCTTACTAATATAACTAATTAAACATTACCAACTGCTAAGCAAATGTTACTGACATATCTGACACAATTAAAGCTATCAAAACCCTGAAAGCATGCTTCTCCTCTTACAGATGTCTGTGGGGTCTCCAGACGCTCTCTGTGAAGCCTGGTGCACCTGCTTTCACCCCTTGAAAAACCATCTGATAAAATGGATTTTCAGCTCTCCTGTAAGCCTAGCAGCTGCCAGCACAGCAGAAAACATACTCAAATTAGCATTACGGCTAGCGGAATTCATCTTCAGGTCTTCCAAAGCAGTGAATCAACCCAGGGCTACACAAGGTGTCATTAGTAGTTCAGAAAGGAACTCTTCCACGTTCGGTTTAAATCATTGGGAAGAAATCTATTGATTCATTGAACCTTGGGCACAGCTCAAACACTTTGGGCTTTGAAGACATACTAGGTCTGAATTTTCTCAAATGTTTTTGTAGCCTGAATTACGTTCATTTGCACGTGCATTTTTACATAAAGGGGTATCTAGTCCCACTCTGAGTTTTGTCCAGGTAGCAACAACTTACAAAATAATTGTCTTCAGCTAGGAGAATATGTTTGCACTTTTGAATCATTTAATTTGCTGATTATAGGTAAGACCCTGGCCTCCCTGAAGTCAGCATGAATTTTGCTAATTACTTTAAGCAGCGATTTCACTCTGTGTCTTCTAAGGCAGATCAAATGTATCTTTTAGTAACTATGTTGTCATTAAGTCTCATTACTCCTGTACAGACAAGGTTATCTCAACTTCTGTAATGCATACCACAGATTCACATTATTGGCCTTTATCCTCTCCAATTCTTTCTTTGCTTTCAGAGGCAGCAGGACTGGCATCCTCCAACACACAGCAAACGTCCAGGACATCGCCCTAGTTGTCCATGGGATGTGCTCTGTTCATCGTTCTAGCAGGCCACTATCATCCCAGGACCCTTACAGCATAAAAAGCTGCATTTAGTAAAAACTGCACTTTTTCACCAGAGCTCTTGAGAGGTGATGCAGGAAATCCAGCAAGAAGCAGGGAGCTGAAACTGGGTCTCTCAACCTCAGTTATCATGGAGATTATCCTTCTTCTCTTAACTGCGAACTTGGATGAACCTTGAAAAAGGTATTTAAGCTGGAAGAAAACAACCTTGGTTCCCTGCAAACAGGAAAAAATATGCTGATATAGGAAGTTTTGCAGTGGGATTTCAGGACAGGCGTTATACCGTGTTGCAATCAAAGTCCTTGTTTTAATTGGGCATGTTACCTTGTTACCTCCCTGACTTAGACCCCTCCGTCCTCCTGTTTGAACTCTCCAAATAAACACTTCCAAAACTTTAGGAAAACCGGTATGAACAAATACAGCTCAGCTTAAAAAGGAGTTGCTGACTCATGCCTGCACGAGCAGGGTAAGGCTGCTCCTAAAGCAGCTGCAATGAAGACAGCAAAACCACGTGCAGCACGAGCAGGGATTGCAGCATCCACCTAAGAAGGTTCTTCCACCACAGAGACTGTCTCAATTTTTTTCTCAGCCACAGCATCCTGTCTTATCAGAGACAGGAATACTCCCCTATCAATTTTACCCTTGCACTGTATTTCATTTTGTTATGGCAATCCTTTTCAATTTTTAGCATTTGCTTTTTGGAATGTTTCGTATCTTGAATAAAAAATGAAGTAATAATATAAATCAAACTAAAAACGGCCTGCGCTTTTCCGTTTCAGATGCATCTGTCTGTTGAGCTGCATTGCAAGCTTAGTGTTACGGATCTAGTAGTTATTTTAACTGCTGCTTGGCTTCAGCCCTGTTGATGTATTGGTTATTTTTATATATGGTAGGCCATTTGTGTGACTGATTTTGCAATTCATGCTGCCTGCTGAAGGACATCCCTTGAAACAGACCTCATAGCTGTATTCTCAAGATGAAAGCAATTGGACAGAAGTACCTTTCTGAAAAGAAGGACCTCTATTACATTTATTTTTTTTCTGAATTGCTTGCTCAAGCCAATTGGTTGGGTTATTGGAAGAAATGAAACAGGGAAAAATTGATAGGATTCAGGTGTCGGCGTATGGCATTAAAGCCATTTCTTATCCTTAGCAAATGGTGACTGTTGGATCAAATTCCAGTATATGGCCAAAATATAGTACAAGGGAGAAAATGATTATGCTTATCATGCTAGCACAGGGTTAGGGGAGGTGAATACAAGTGCATCAAAAAAGCACAACCAAATTACACAGGGTTGTTATTTTAGGCTGCCGGTTGCTCAGTCTCCCTGCCCATGGAAGAAGGATGCTGCAGTAACTGTAATTTCACAGATAAGTTGTATTTTAGGGGCATTTTAGGTGTCAATATGAAAAATCAGGAGCTGGGCAGGAAAACATCAAAGGCTGGCGACAGAAAGACTTTACATTGGCAAAGCGGGTTGTTTAGCTTTGCTGTTAATACACTCACAAGGTATGAAAATGTGACCAAAAGGCATCCTAACTTCAGTGAAATCATTGATTTAAATACATATAACCTGTGTGTTAAGGATCTACAGTTATGATTCCTCAAGACGTGTGAGCAGGTGTACAAGTGCTTGCCAAAAATTATGCCATGAACACCACTGGGACTTGTACCTCTTGCTGAACTTGGTCTGTATGAAGTTTTGGGGGATGACGGGACCTGGTTCTGTGTGATGTTGAACATTTCTGGCCTTCCTCATTGAATGTGAACAAAAGAAAATCTGCACTTCATCAGGGCAAAGTTTATTGATATTATAATCCCTTCTCTAGTAGAGACTCGCAGCAGATGCTTGGGGAAGAGCAGGACAATTTATAGTGAAATGTTTCAGAGTAATCACTAATCTAAGGGGTAGTCAGTGACTTAGAGACTTCCTGAGTCAGAAATAGAGATTATATATTTAAATGACCAAATGGGTTTTTCTTCTATGAATTTTTCCAATCGCTTTTGGAACCCAGTCATACTGTAAGCATATGGTGGCAAGGAATAACTATGCACTGGGTGGAAGAGTATCCCCTTTTGCTTGGTTTAAACCTGCCTCTTGGTTTCACCCGATGCTCCTTAGCTTGTGCACTCAAAGAGCCCATGAACAAATCATTCCTTGTTCCCTTTCTCCATGCCACTCCTATTCCCTGGTTATTTTCTAAGCAATCCGTAGTGAGACACTGGGGGTGATAATCCCCATCAAGTGTCAACACATCTTACACGTCTGTAAACTGCATCTGGCTCTTACATATCTGGTTGGGCTGTACCTGATGGATACCTTGGGCTGAATAAACTCCAGCTGGCCGAGGCTGAGCTCGGTGAAGACTGAGTTACCACTGTGTGGTTATGGGTAGGAAGGCAGCGGTGCAATATCTGTGCCGATGGCAGACGGAATATCGCTACCCTTCTAACAAGTACGTTCAACAACAGAGAGGTCATGAATCACAGATTGCTCTGTTACCCCAGGTGATATACGAATGCATTTTTTTAAATTTCTGTTCAGTTCAGTGACTGCAACTGTTTCTGTCAGATGTGGACCAAAGTAAACAAGCCCATAACAAATAAATATGCAACATTTAGAAATTACAGTTGTTTTCCAAATGAAAAAAAAAGGAGCCTTGTTTATCAAAAAATCTCACCTTGAAATAGTCATCCATCTGGATGCACAAAGCACAACGTCTGTGAACTCCAAGGGAAGTGCATTGATTTAGAAAGCCACCCATGAAACAGCAACCCAAGCAGACTTCTTTATTTTGTTTTCTTAATTTTCAAGCACAGCTGAGTCCAAAAAACAAGAGTGGTTATGGGGCTATTCAGATTGAAGGTTTTTGCACTGGACCCACCTCTGGCTCCAACATGCTCAGAGAGATTTCTTATGCCCAAACCAAATGCAAAAGTCTACCAAATTTCACACGTTTAGGACCAGTTTCCCACCACGAGCACAGATGAGACACCAAGCTGCCAGACACGTTCCTAGAGCATCATTCCAGTCACTCAAGCACACTGATAACTTCCCCAGTCAATTGAACCGGTTACAAAGCTTTTTGGGGATACGTTTTACTTCACTTCGGTCATTTCGTGGCTGTTGCTGTCATACTTATATTTCATCATCAGGATGCCTGAGGGACTGGGATTGGGTTACAAAACTGAGCGTGACATAAGGCACTTTCATTGGTCAAATATAAATAAAGATGCTAATCCAAAGGGTTGTGAAACACCAACAGCCCGGTTACAAGCTTTGCCCGAACACTTATAAATTCACACAAAAATGCCAGCTAATATCTATGCGCAGTGGATTAGTCTGATGCTCTGCAGTGTCTCAGACTTCCTTTTGGGAATTTAATGGTTTGTGACTCCTAGCCAAGAAAAACATAGAAACAAAATCACATGAAGAACCAGTACATAAGCTCTATCATTGATTGTAGCACCAGTTTCCTTCATCCCAGAAAAAAATGTCACTGTGGGGCCAATACTCAGCATCAGTTCCCACTAAAATGAAGATTGATCTGATTGTCCCAGTGAACTGACTAGTTTATCAAATAACCAGTTTAAGCGAGAGGTATTTTATATGGGAATCACTGCCTATTTTTGACACTGTGCCATTTTTGTTCAATAATCTACTCTTACCCTTTTAGAAGAAGGTGTTTTCCTTCAAAACCCACCCTGAAGAGAACTTACAAAGAAAGAAGATTAAGTGACTTTGCATTTTATTGCAAAATCAAACTGATAGATGAATTCTTCTGGTTTGGGGCAGAGAAGACAAGAAGCAAGGATGGGCTGGTTCTTACACCGCATGTATGACATTTTGCTTGAAAACTGCTGATAACGAAAAACTGGAGCTAAGTTTCAAATATGACATTTGCACGTTTTCTCTATGAAAACCTGCTTTCTCGGGGTCACACGTCACTAGCCCACAGGGTAGGGAGCCCATTTGAAGTAGCTGAACCAGATGGGGAGAGCTCACATACTGGCTGTGGCAGATGGGAGCTCGGGGGAGAGATCCCACAGAGACCCTCTATCTCAAACTTCCCTTCCTTGCCAGAAGCTCTGTTTTTTTGAGGCCCGACCAGATGGTTTGTGAACCTCTCAGATACAGCAGCTACAGGGGTTTGAGAAAAGATGGGCAAGTGGAAGTTAAAGTTAAAGGTGAGCTTCTTGGTGCGATGAGGGTACGACCATTGCTCCAACACATTCCAGCCCTAAGAGCTCATCGGATGCCAGTATCACACGGGAAGCACTTCAAGAGCAAATTTTCATCCAGGTACAGAATTAAGCTTGTGCATTTCTTAAATATCTAACCCAAAATTCACTGAAATAGCATGGCATTCCTGTGCGTTTCCATGTGCTCTGCAGCGTTTGCTGGCAGAGCTGCTGGCCAGCGTTACCCCAGGTACCCTGTTCTCAGAGCAGTAATTCCCTTCCACCTGGCCAAAGCATCGCTGTGCTGCAGCTCCACCTGTCTTACTGGTACCATGCATTTACCAGTATATTCAAAATGTTGGAAGTGCTATAAGAGGAAATAATTGTGAATTAAAGACTTTCTGTAATTCATTTTTCAGCTAAGCGGGGAAGTTATGGATTTAAAAAAAAAAATAACGCACCCCCCAAACCAACCAAAAAAACCAAAAAATCAACCAACCAAAAAAAAAAAGAAGAAAAACCAAAACCAACCCCCCCAAAAACCCTGGAAACTTACTTGTTTTTACGAGCTAAGCCCGTATATAGAGGTTTCTGCTGGTGCGGTTTGGCATCCCCAGTGCAGTGCTCTCTCTTGTCTCTAGAGGGCTGCCTTAAACCACTGAAAAAGTGTCAGAGCAGCCGGTTTTCAGCACTTTCCTTTTACCTCAGGTCCCAATTTCTGCGTCATCATCAACGAGTTACCATCGCTGTATGAATTAGCTATTGTCATGAGCCAGAAGCAAACGTCCTTTGGAAGGAGACTCTTGTCCGCGGCTCTAATCTTTGGTTTGGCCAACGCTATTCGGGTGAACCACCGGTGCTGAGCTGAAGGTTAATATTAAATCTTCTTGACATTGTACCTTTAGGCTCAGAGTAGCGCAAAAGTGCAGGTTTATTATCTGGCTGGTTTTCATTCCACATTAACTGAGAAGGATAAATCAGGAACTCTGAGTAGTTTTAGCGACATAAATGCAGCTCAGAAGCTGGTACTTATATGTGTTTGTAATACTCAGAAATCAAAAAATGGACACTCAGAAAGAGTTAAAATAAACAACTCTGCTGTAAGTGTGTCCTTGTCCAAAATGAGGCAACGTTATGCTGTGTTATGTCTCACTGCATAATAAAATACTAAACAAATGGATTGCATAATAGTCTATATTCAACTGTCAGATTTCCTATTTTAAAACTTAAAATGACACATTGATTTTTAATTTTTAATTTTTTTTTGAGAATAGATCTATCAAGGAATATAAGTTTCAACAGTTCAGCTTTTAAAAAATTGGAGTATATGTTAAGAAGAAAACAAGAAAAAATGTCAACCAGTAAGGACCTTTACTCCTGAAGTAGTTTATGTTGAAAACAGTCTTGTTTTGTAAATCTGATGACAACAAAGAGCCATCTCAGTCTTAAAATAAAACAAATTCAGTCCTTTTTCAATTATGGGACATGGTTACAGGAAGCATGCCAACTTTTTAATAATTTGCAGCAAACTCCAGTCTTTGTAGCCCCCAGATTAGTACGTGAGCTGATTTACAGGGAAAGCAAAAGAAACTGTTGCACTTGTGTGAAAAACAAATCATTAATCAAAACTTTGAAGATACTTGGAGGGTTCTTTTGAAATCTGCCAAAGAAACCTTGCTAGAGCAAACTCTCTTCATGGTTGGTTGGTTACTCTTGAAAACCAGATTTTATGCCCTTAGCATTTCTAATAATCCTGTATAGTAGGCATGGGGGAGAAGGGGACGCTAAGAGCCCTTGGCCCCCTCAGCTTTGGCTTGTAGGCACTCAGGCAAGGTCGCGGGCTGTGCGCACCCTCCAGCATCCAGTCCCATCCCCATTTAAACCAGGACCTCCTGCACTTCAGGACAGCAGTACTATAGGAATATACAGCTGCATTTCCACGGGTGAAGGCTTCCCGTGCTGAAGCCCTCCCGTGTGATCCCAAACAGATGCCACACAGGAGCCATCAACGCCTCCTGGAGCCGAGCCCCCTGGTTTGGCTACCTGAGCCCCTGCAAAACCAGGGTGGGCTCACGCTCAAGTGGTCTGCTCAGGCTCATAGCACAAAGCCACCCTAAAAACTTGCGAGGAAGAAAAATGCCCCTGGAAGTCTGTGGCTCATGGCTGCATTCAAACTCCATAAGAATAAAAACCCCGTTCTTCTTCTTTCCCTTGCTTATTTTGAACATATAGCATTTGTGTTTCTCCTGGGTCAAGCATCCCCTATCAGAGCATACCGAATTAAAGGCATTTTCTTGCTGTGAGTGCTCGACCAGCCTGCTGTGCTCCCTGGCCCCATCTGAGCCGAGCCCCTGAGACTGGATTAACCTCGGTGCCTGAATGTCCCCTTGTCCCTGCGGGCCACGCTCGGAGGATGGGGGGGAATCTCACCTGCGCTCCCTCCCTGGGGGTCGGGTTTAATCTCAGAGTCATGAGGCACAAACAGCAGTGTAGAAACCCTTTAAGGACCCTAACATCTTTATAAAAAAGGCGATGCTTGAATAATAAGTTCGTATGTGTGAGGTGAACGTGTTATGCGGTATAGACACAAACGCATTAAATTAATTTACGACTATTCCATTTATTACACAGCATTTAACTAAGTACCATCGATGGGATGGTTTACAAGGGGTAAAGAGCTTGCATTTGCTAAGCTGCTGTCAAAATTATACTAGAAGAATCAAATGCATTTCCTGGCTTAACCAAACGTAGGATATGATTTCTCTAAGTACTGTCACCAGTGTTAAAAATATGTGATGGGATATATCAGTAAGAAACATCTTCAAAGAGGATTAAAGGTTCAGATTTTTTTTTGTTGTTGTTTGAGGCAGTAATATATTGAATTCTTTTGGAGTAATTAAACTTGAAACTGATCCAGCTTTTTTTTTTTTTTTTTCTTTTTGGGTACAATGCTTCTTACAGTTTATAGCTAATTGGCAGGTGAGCAAGATAAGTAGCACTGAACACCACTTGATGCTGTTACCGCCTAAGGGAGAGACGGGCAGCCTGCTGTACAGGAAGAAGCCGTTCAAACACACATAGCAGATGAGCATAATGAATTTTCACCTGAGGAGATAATGCAATGACTTAACCTCCCACAAGAAATAAGACCTTGGTGTTCCAGGAAATTTCTTATTGAGACAGTGTTTCAGAGATGACAGCAAAGCTTCTTTGTGGCAACCTAAACACTAAAAAGCCTGTAGGTTGCTTTGCTACTTGGTTGAAATTACAGAATCAGACCACTTGACTTGCATTCAGGCTTCGCTAATCCCCGTGGAGCTTTATCCCCTGTTTGTCATTAGCTGACTGCACTGACAGCCTCCCCTGCTCGCCCTCCCTTACCAAAACAGCAACAAAAACTCCTTCGCATCAAAGAGAATTTTCTTTCAACTTTGCTTGCTTTTCTTGTGCCGCTCAAGCCTGTTGCTAAGAGAAAATACGGTCGTGAGGAATGGGCGAATCATTATTATAATCACTCTTGTTACACCCCAGCGAGAACAAGCCTCTCCGAGCACTCAGCTGAATTATAGAGCGGCGTAAGCTTTAATTGATAGAGGTAGTGACAGGCCTGCTGGGTTCCGAGCTACAAGAAAGCCCAGCCACAACATCAGAGCAGGAGCTCGTGCCACCCTGGCTGCTGCTCGTGAGGGTACGAAACATCTTCTGCCGGGCAAAGGGATGCGCGCTGCGTGCTCTGCCAGCAGGGTAGATTTTATTGCGTCAGCCCATTTATTTCAGCGAACTCCGTACCAGCCAGCAAGGAGCACCAAGGTTTGCAGCTTGTGCGATGCAGCCTGGGCTAAAATATCTGCTCCTGCTGGGCCAGAGTTTCTCAGTTGGACCCAGCGGGACAGAATCGGTGGTCAAGGCAGGAGCAGAAAATGGCAGAAAAGTCATGCAATGGAGAAAGTAGGACCCAAGCCTTCTGGCTGTCACTTGTTCCACTGACCCAGCCACGTTCCCTGAGTGACAATATTTATTAGTGTGGAATCTTTTCTAAAAATTAAAATAAATAATAAAATCATTTAAAAATTAGAATAAATTAGGGATGTGATTCTGCCCCTCTACTCTGCTCTGGTGAGACCTCACCTGGAGCCCTGCGTCCAGCTCTGGAGCCCTCAGCACAAGAAGGACATGGAGCTGTTGGAGCGGGTCCAGAGGAGGCCACAAAAATGCTCCGAGGGCTGGAGCCCCTCTGCTACGAGGCCAGGCTGAGAGAGTTGGGGCTGTTCAGCCTGGAGAAGAGAAGGCCCCGGGGAGACCTTAGTGCGGCCTTGCAGTGCTTCAAGGGGGCCTAGAGGAAAGATGGGGACAGGCTTTTTAGCAAGGCCTGTGGTGACAGGACAAGGGGTGATGGTTTTAAACTAAAGGAGGGGAGATTTAGGCTGGATAGAAGGAAGAAATTTTTTACCCTGAGGGTGGTGAAGCACTGGCACAGGTTGCCCAGAGAGGCGGTGGAGGCCCCATCCCTGGAAACATTCCAGGTCAGGTTGGCCGGGGCTCTGAGCAACCTGATCTGGTTAAAGATGTCCCTGCTCACTGCAGGGGGTTGGACTGGATGGCCTCTAAAGGTCCCTTCCAACCCAAAGCATTCTATGATTCTATGATTCTATGATAAATAATAAAAAGCACTAATAAATACTAAGCAGAGACATATGGCTCTTCCAACCATATAAAGAGGTCAAGTAGCAACCTTTACAGCGGCCAAGCAATGGACCAGGTTTCTAAGGCAGGCATGGAAAGCCAGCAGGCTGGATTACAAACTGTAGGAAAATAACGGGCTTTGATGTTTTTCAAAATTCAGTAATAGATTGACGGGGGGG